>OZ030010.1:149101945-149286945 GCA_964023405.1 Apodemus agrarius
AAAAAAAGAAATATACCTCTTTAGTATATGCATTTGCATCATTAATAAACATTCATAAATTGAAAAAAAGTTACTTTCCTCAACATACAGACATTTTCAGCAATACCTACTATTCAGGTAACCTGGATTTCCCTATTTAATAAGTAAACTGGGTCATTGCATGTCTGTAGTGCAAGCACTTGAGAGGCAAAAACAGGAGGACTGCTATAAGTTTGAGGGCTGCCTAGTCTATATAGAGAGTTCCATGATAAAATCTGGCTCCTGAGTGAGACTCTGACTTTTAAAAAACAATAACACTAAAATAAAGAATAACAACAACAAAACATAAAGTAAGAAAGATGAGGAAGAGTAGAACACTTTCTTTTTTAATTAATTAATTTTGAGGCAAGGTCTCTCTATATAGCTTTTGCTATCCTGAAACTCACTATGTAGACCAGGCTGTTCACAATTTTATAGAGATCTGCCTATGTCTGCCTCATGATTGCTTGGTTTAAATGCATGTACCACAACAACCAATGGAAAGATTTCTGATATTGTTAGGCTTGGTATGTTCCATCATTTCTATCTGGATAAAACATGACAATGAGTTAAAATTGGCAATACATGGTATATAACCATTCTCTAAAATCACAATTATTTAAAAATAAAAGTAGACAAACAGATCAGTGGACCTGGACAATGCCTAAAAACAGGTCCATGTATATGAGAGAATTCATGTTTATTCAAAAATTTCAAATTAGTGAACGCTATGTTAGATATTAAATATCCATTTTGTTCATCCCAAACAAACCAACCAAACAAACAAACAAACAAAAAACATTTTAAGTACCTATTCCCTGATAGGTAGCCTTCTAGGCACAACAAGGTAGTGCTGAACAAAAAGAGACAAGCTTAACTTGCATAGACTTAATTTTGTTTCCATTTGAGGAGACAGTAGAGTCCTACTGGAGAGTGCTTTCTTAGCCCTTATACTTGAAGAAATGAAGAGCTAGCCATTGTTCTCCTTAAAATTAATTTTGTGCTTTTACATAGATTTCTATTTGGCTTATGGATCTGGGGGCTTGTTTGCTTTGCTCAGCTCTTCTCTCCCCCTCCCCCACCCCCAGTTGACTACTGAAAATCATTTACTAGTCCTACTTACTGTATGTTAGAAACTTATTCCCACCAGCCCTTTTATCTGTGCCACAACTGAGGCACCGTTTGTAGTACAGTAGGAACATCCCAGTGAATAGTATTTCTTCAGTTATCTCATCTGTTTTTCTTTCTTTTTTTATTGAAGTATTTACCAAGAATTTGTGCAGTCAGATGTCAGCAGTCAGTGGGCCTCTACTGCAGTGGTTGGAGGACAGATTGGAGCAAAACCAGCAGCATTTGCAGGAGTTGCAACAAGAAAAGGAAGAGCTTATGGAAGAGCTTTCTTCCCTAGAATAAAGCCGGAGAACAACAAAAAATGTGGTAATATTTTTTTCAGTTTGTATGCTGAATATGGTCCAAAACTATATATAACACCTATATAGGCAAGTAATATAGCATCCCAACAAATAGTTTGATGTATATAAAAACAGAAGACATTTTCTTAAAATTTCCCCAGAGCTTATAGTTTTCTCTTACCTGTAACTACTTTAAAAAAAATATGCAGGATGACTTAAGCAGAATATGAAAGGTATTTTCTAAGGGGCATAGGAGATACATTAGCAAGGAATCTCTGGGAATAAAATGTCTGAAAGGTTTACCTTAAGTTTTAAATATATATATTTGAGCTATACTGGAACTCACTATGTATACCCTGCCTCACTCTGCTGTCCCAAGCTCACAGAAATCTACTTGACTCTGACTGTGGTGCTGGGATTAAAGGCATGTGCTACCTACCATGCCTGAGATTAAATGTTTATTCTCAATGAAAACACCCAGCACAAACTTTTTTTTGAAACAATGTCTTATTATGTAGCCTAATTGGTTTGGAACTCACATACATCTACTTTGCTCTTGTTTCCCAAATGGTGGGGCTAAAGATGTGTAACAGTAATATAAACTTCTTAGAATGTGAAGTCTTTGTTTTTATTTTCATATATAGCCATCCTATATAATATGATCAAGGAAGAATAGCACTTGGTATTTCTATTTTATAGCTTGATGTTTAATATGATCAAGGAAGAATAGCACTTGGTATTTCTATTTTATAGCTTGATGTTTCTGCTAGGCGAGTGAATCCTAAGTACTATAGAGTTAATGGAAAAGTATGCAGGTAGCTCATCATCACCCACCTCTGTTGATTATACTCACTTAGAATCATGTATCATGACTTTCTTCTTGATCTCTAAATATGTATTATGATATACGTAAATTTGATTCTGTGTATATGCCCTTTTAAGCAAACAAGTGAGTTCTGGCTTATTTGAATCTAAAGCAGATTCTTGCTGATCCTCAGAATTTAATTATACTATGACCATGATTTTTTTTTTAGATTTTTTTTTTAGGATTTAGGTTGTAATAGAAATCATGCTTTAAAAAATATGATGATCATAGATAACATTTCTTTATATGTAGCCACTAATTCTAAATGTGTCTTCAGAAAAAGAATTGAACCTGTTGCATCCTGGGAACTAAAGTGAGAACTTGAAAAAGTAAAAAAGAAAACAGTAATAGTCCCAACCACAGTGATATTTGGGATTTTGGCTTGTTTCCTTGTTTTTTCCTAGATTATTGTTTTTCAGTATTCCAGAACCACTTGTATCAGAATTCAGGGTTCAAACTCAATCTTTGAGACTAGAACCTAAAAATCTATAGGACCTACTTAGCTGATTCTGAGGCATACTTACATTTGAAAACAAATATTCTTAGGACATATGAAATGTAAATGTTGTATTTTCTTTAATTCTCTTCCACCACAATTATTCATTCATTTTCTTTTTTATAGGGCAGATGAAAATTCCTGGCATACAATTTATTAGACGAAATCAATTTTGAAAAT
Organism: Apodemus agrarius; assembly: GCA_964023405.1. Classification (NCBI taxonomy): domain Eukaryota; kingdom Metazoa; phylum Chordata; class Mammalia; order Rodentia; family Muridae; genus Apodemus; species Apodemus agrarius. The sequence goes on from OZ030010.1 coordinate 149,104,917, forward strand.
AATAAACTTGGAAGGCTTACATTCCATGGCCTATATTATGTAACTTCAAGACTTATTATAAAGCTACAATAATCAAGATACTATGATATTTGTAGAAGAATCAATGCAACAGGAAAGAAAATTCAGAAATAAACCCACAATAATATGTTTAACTAGTTTTGAAAAAGTACAAATGTGATTCAAGGAAGAAAAGACAGTTATTTCAACAAATTGAACCTCCAAATGTATCATGGATTTAAATGTACTATGGAAAATGTAGAAAAAAATTATTCAAGAAAATTTTTCAGGAGTTAAGTACTTAATATTCAACTCAAAAACACAATTTTTTTTTTTTTTTTTGGTTTTTTTCGAGACAGGGTTTCTCTGTGTGGCCCTGGCTGTCCTGGAACTCACTCTGTAGACCAGGCTGGCCTCAAACTCAGAAATCCGCCTGCCTCTGCCTCCCAAGTGCTAGGATTACAGGTGTGCGCCACCACGCCCGGCTTCAAAAGCACAATTTTACAAGAAAACAAAGTAGATATATTAGACTTCATCAAAATTAAAACTTTCTATTCTGCAAAAAATATTAAGAGGAAACCATGTAATATCTGATCAGTGAAAAGATATGCATAAAATTCAAAAATAAACAATACCAGTAGAAAATGAAAAAAGACATAAACATTGTCACTACAGAGGGTATATGGATGGCAAGTAATTATGTGAATATATATTAAATCTCATACATCATTGAGGAATGCAACTTAAAGCTACAGCATGGTGTGGCATATACTTATTAGGACTGCTATAGAAAAAAATAGTGAAAATACTAAGTACTGTTGAGGATGTATACTAGATTTCTCATACACCAATGACAGGAATATAAAAATACAGCTACTGGGTAGAAGAGTTTGGAATTTTTTTAAAGTTAAACATACACTTAACATGACCCTACAGTCATACCGTCTTGACACAAAAACTTTTACAAAATTTTTCGGGGGGCGGGGCAAAAAATTTTTTTTGGCAGCTTTATACCTGCAAAGTAGAAATAACCCAAATGTTCTGCAGGGAGTAAATAACTCAACAAACCATTCTTACTATGGACTACTACTATGTAGTGGAAAGGAACATACTGCTAATATGATGAGCCTTGGAAAATTATAGTAAATGAAAAAAACACAAGTCTTAAAAGATCATTTACTGTATGGTTGCGTTTCTAGAGCATTGTTTAAACGTCAGAATTAATGACAAGAACAGATTAATGATTTCCAGAGTCAGGGAATAGACATTGTATAGCATATGTATTCTTACTACATTGTGACATAAAAGTTAATTTAGGCTGATGAAACAGTTTTGTACCTTAAATTTAGTGTTTAATATTAAGTCTGTTCCTGTGCTAACATTTTTATAAATTTATATACATACAAATCAATACTTGTAAAAATCTAGAAGTAAGTAGGAAGTAAGATTCCACTTTATAAAATAATTAGAGTGACAGATGAGCCATATGTAGTGCCGCATGTCTACAATCCCAGTGCTCAGGAGGCTGAGGCAGGAAAATTTCAAGTTTAGAGCCCTTCTGAGCTATATAGTTCCCAGCCAGTTGGGCTTACAGTGTGAGACCTTGCTCAGAAAAAAGGGTGGGGAAGGTAGTTGATGAGAAGAAAACCTGGGGATGGAGATAAAATGACTTGAATATTCCTATAGGCCAACTATGAACACAAGTCTGCTTCACCTTCATGAGTAAAATGAGATTATAGTAGATGGCATCAAGTATACTTTTAGGTCTATGTTCATACTTTAAAAATATTGAACATCAGAAAGAACAGTCGTATGAATGAAATGGATAAGAAGAAAACCCGGGGATGGAGATTTTCCTAGTTATACCTATTTGGTTTACCTTTACATAAAACAATGTATTCCAACATACAGCCTTGTATCCTCTCTGATTTTTCTTTTTCAATCACAGTCAAATTCTGTTGGGAACAGAAAATGCTTGTTTAGGGTATTATATCTGTTTTTTTAAAGCTTTTTTTGAGATAGGGCCTCACATAAAAGCCCAGGCTGGTCCCAATCTAGCAGTTCTCTTGCCTCTACCTCCTAAGTGTTAATATTACAGGCATACAACACCATGTCTGGCTGGTTCCTCACTTTCTATGCATGGAACCTGCATCTGACTTTGTCTACACTATTTTTTGTAACCATTTTATAACCATAGTCAACGGTGATGTCCACTAGTCAAACTCATTTATTTTTGAAAACTCATTAGTAAATCTCTAGCTTTTTACTATTTTTATTAATAAATAATAAATACTGGCTTAACACTTTCACCATTCTACCACTTTTGGTCTTTGTTCTCATATACTTTATTATTTCCTATTCCCAGGCTGTCCCTTCCAAAATTCATTCATAAGCCTCTCTATGCAGTTACAAACAAATCCATTTCTCTCTATACCTCTGTCTGAACTCCAGACTTAGATTTCGAGCTACCTATTATATATTTCTACTAGGTAGTCTTATTGACACATTGAATTTGATAGATCTAAATCTGATCGTGGTTTTGGCCTAATCTATATTGTCTTATATTTCTTAACCTCAGTGAAGGAAGCATCCATATACAAAAGCTGGAATCTAGGCAGGCAACCCCAACATCTCTATTACCTTTTACACTTTTTGCATTGAGTTACTACAGTTTGAATTTTTTGTAATCTAATCAATTGTAATATGTAGAATGTGTGAGGAGGAATGGGCAGGTGGGGTATCAAGGTTCCCACTGGTTAGGATGACTCCATGAAGACATAAGAGTTCTTAGCCTTGCAGCTGCAGAACAGGAACAAGATCTAGTGAAAATTGCCCTGTGTCAGTACTCTTAGAATCAGAATGAAGAGGAGAAAATGATTTCTTACACTACATAAAATGATTGAGCAAATAAGTATGTTTGGAGGAAAATTGAAGCTAGTTTTTTCATAATTGAAACATTATTTTCAGATACATAAAAAGGAAGTATAAAATTATTCTTCATGGCTAAATAGAGAAAGAAAGATAGGATCATTTAAAAGGGAATTACATGTATTTGTATACTGAGAGAATGATCAGTATGTCTGTATACCTCTACTTCTTACCTCTGCCCATTAAGAGAAAATAGAAATGGTAGTTCAGTAGCTAATGAACACATCTGGCACCAAGATGCTGGACTTCAAATAGTATTCACCACTAATATTGAATAGAATTGAGTCCAGAAATGAATGTGTGTGTGTGTGTGTGTGTGTGTGTGTGTGTGTATAAAATGAACTGATTTTTAACAAAAATGCTAAGACTATTTGAATGGGGAAAATAGGTTTTTCAACAGCTAATGATTTCACAACTAAATATCTACACAATAATGAAACTGGTCCCCTGCCCCATATCATGTATGAATGTTAACTAAAAATGTATCAAATATTTAAATGTAAGAATAACTATTAAAATATTAAAACAGCAGTAAATCTTTGTGACTGTGGTTTTTAGCAATGGCATTTTAGACAAGCCACAAAAAAACAGTTGTTAGACCTTCTGAAAATTTGTAAATGTACATCAAACAAAAAATGAAAACTCAGAAAATGGGCTAATATACATATACATATATATATATTTCAAGACAGGGTTTCTCTGTGTAGCCCTGGCTGTCCTGGAACTCACTCTGTAGACCAGGCTGGCCTCAAACTCAGAAATCCACCTGCCTCTGCCTCCCAAGTGCTGGGATTACAGGTGTGCACCACTACCACCCCCCCACCCCCCACCCCACCCCTACCCTGGCTGGGCCAAAATATTTTACTTAGGGAATTCTGAAAGTTTGAAGGCATATCTCTATCCCTGTAACAGATTTTAGTGCTGTAACTGTTTCCCATACTCCCAACACACTTGAGAGACATTCTCTTTTTTCCCAGTTTTATTGAAAATAGATTCCTGGTTAGTTTCCCTTCTCTCTACTTCCAGCTCGTCCTCATTTCTGCAGTCCTTCAGATCCAACTCCCTTTCTGTTTCTCACTAGACAAGAATAAGCTTCCATTTTGTCCTATTGATGGTGTCCTTTCCCTTTTAGAAGCTTTTCAGTTTTGTGAGGTCCTATTTTTTATTAGATATTTTCTTCATTTGCATATCAAATGTCATCCCCTTTTCCTCGTTTCCCCTCTGAAAACGCCCTATTCCATCCCCTCTCCCCCTGCTCACTAACCCACCCACTCTACTTCCCTGACCGGACATTCCCTTATATTGGGGCAATGAGCTTTCATGGGTCTAAGGGCCTCTCCTCTAGATAGAGAATTATTAATCCCAGAAATTACAATCTGGGGAGTATTGGGCAGGTAGGAGAACCCGTTCAGCCCACAAATTGTAAAGTTAAAGGTGGCCAGCAGAAAACCCTATTATACAAAGTATACATACTAGTATCTATACTTTAGTATACATACTAAAATGGAAGAGTTTTCAAATATTATTAGACATATCCAATTTAACAGCAAAAGATAAAACAACCTTCCCAAAAGGGACAATGAGAGTTCACATGTTCATCTGATACCACCTGCTCAGTAATCCCCAGATTGTACCCTTTCACATTCATCTGATTTTGTTTGCACCTATTTTTTATTATTGAATAATCTGTTTTCCTTATTTTTTCCTTTTGACCCTATGCTTTCATACCTCCTTGGTAGTATTATGACTTTGCTTATTTTTTTTAAGGCTCTTACTTTTTTGTTAGTGTATATATATAAGTGTTCATGATGTCTGCTACAATGTATGCATAGAAGTTAGAGGAAAATGTTGTAAAGTTGGCTCTCTCCTTTCACCTTCCAGGGATTAATCTTGGGCTGTCAAGCTTGCATAGCAAGCAGTTTTATCTGCTGAGCTATCTCATAAGCCCAATTCTTTTTTTCTTTTTTTTTTATAGATTTATTTATTATTATATGTAAATACACTGTAGCTGTCTTGAGATGCACCAGAAGAGGGCATCAGATCTCTTTACAGAGAGAGCCACCATGTGGATGCTGGGATTTGCACTCAGGACCTTCGGAAAAGCAGCCATTGCTCTTAACTGCTGAGCCATCTCTCCAGCCCCATAAGCCCAACTCTTAAAGTTGTTATTTTTAGTCCCTTGGCATTCATGTAGTTTTGTATTCTAGCTTCTCATACTTCTCATATTTTATTTTTTAATATATTGTTCCTTTCTCTTTCCCTCCAGAATAATCATTATTTCTTTTATTTAACCTCCATTTTCTCCCTTTCTCTAGCCTTTTTATCTCATTCATTTACTATTTCCATATTTATCCTAAATTATTTTTAACTTCACAGAAAACAGCAAGATATTTTTCTTTCTTGTCAACTTGACTTCATCTGGAATTAACTAAAACCCCAAAATGGGGGACACACCTGTGGGGCATTTTTGCTTCGTTTGAAATTGAAAGATCCACTTCTAATCCAGTTTGCTGAGGCAAGAAGACTTCTTTAATCCTGGTCTTTTGAGCTAGGGAAAGACATGCCTTTAATCGAGATCTCAAGGCAGGAAAAGACTCAGAAGACATGGAAGAAGGAAGCTTTTACTTTTGACCTGCTTACCCTTGCCTTGCTAGCGCATCCATCCCTTCACTGGCATTGGAGGCTACTTCTTTGGGATTCTAGCATATACTGAAGACTAGCTAAGACATCTAAGCCTTGTGAACTTAGCATCTACTGATTCTTGGACTTACTATTTAAAGCCAGCTGTTTATTGTTGATTTAACTGGATTGCAACCTGTAAGTCATTTTAATAAGTCTGATATATATCAGACTATATATATATATATATATATATATATATATATATATATTAGAGAGAGAGAGAGATTTATCCTGTATTTTATGTTACTCTAAAGAGCCATGACTAATACACATAGTTTAGCTATTAGCTATTTTATGGTCATTGATAGTGAATTAGTGCGTTCTAATCAACTTAAATGTATTTCTGTATTATGGATAATTAGATGTTGTTTCTATTACATCAGTTATTTTCAACTCTTTTAGCTGTACTTAATAATGAATCCTCATTATTGAAAACAGGCTATTCAATAAGACCTCAAAACAAGACCAAAAGAAAGATCCAAGTCAACAAATGCACAAATCATGACACAGAAACACAAGTAGAATGAAAAACTAAGGCAACATGACTCCTCCAAAAATTTTTAAATACTGAATTCAACAGTTAAATGTCAGATGAAGATTTCAAAGTTTACTAGTAAAATTATCAGTGTCTTCAGTAATGATACAAGGAGATGAATTCCGTCTAGTATGTGAAGAGGAAAGTCAACAGCATAAAGATGAGGAAAATTAATGAGACAGTAAGCAATATGGATGAAAAAGTCAGCAATAGGTAATAAATCATAAAGAAAATTTAGATTCTGGAAAAATGTTGCACATAAAAATCTCAATGGGCTAAATATAAAACAAAATGGAAATGAATTGTAAATATAGAATATATCCAATAAAAAAAACAAAATGGAAATCATCATGAATAGACTTGACCAATTAAAAGAAAAAATATTGGAGACGGAGAGCAAGGTTGAAGAAAGCAAAATATCCACCGAAGTGGGAATGGGTGGATTGGCAGGGGGACGGGGGATGGATTAGGGGATTTTTGGGGAGGGGAGAACCAGGAAAGGGGACAACATTTGAAATATAAATAAATATAATAAACAAACAAGGAGCTGATCCTGTGGGGGTGGGCTGGGGAGAAATTAAAACACCAATAAGGAAAAATGCACCACAGTATCCAAGAATGTCTAGGATATAATGGAGAAACTAAACCTAAGAAAATGCAAAATAGTTACCTGAAATAAAAGCTAAAAACATTTTTGAAAAAGCTATGTAATGAAATTATAACAGAAAGTTCCATAAATCTAGAGAAATGGACATCTAAACACAAGAAGCATTTAGCCTTAAACAGATACAAGCAGAAAAGAATGTCTCTATGACATCACCAAGCCATCAAAAATTCAAAGCAACAGTTAAATGGCACTAGCTGTTCTTCCAGAGGACCTGGGTTCAATTCCCAGGACCCACATGGGTGCTCACAACCTTTTGTAGCTCCACTTCCAGGGGATCTGAGGTGTTCTGGCCTCTTCAGGCACCAGACATGCAGTGGTGCCCATACATGCATACAGGCAAATAACCCATACACAAAAAGTACTAAAGTTCATTTTTAAGCATACCAATCAAAGACATATTAAAAGATATAAGGGGAAAACACTATGATGGTTAAATCTTCATTTTCAACTTGACTCAGTTTGGACAAATGATTTATTTCAGGAGATTACTATTTTTGTAGTACTGAGGATTCAACCCAGGACCTCACACATTCTAGAGTAGTGCATTTGTCACTGCGCTACAAACCTGACTTAACGATTTGAAATCATCATGTAAACACAATGTGTACATGAAGGTGTTTCCAGAAAAGTTTGTGGGGAGAGAAGACTGATCCTAAATGTGAGTGACACCATTTTATGGGTTAGGGCCCAAGACTGAATAAAAAGAAGAAAATGATCAGATCATCAGCATTTGTCTTTTTCTGTTTCTTAACTGTGCATGTAAAGTTACTAGTTGCTTAATGTAAATAGCAACCTTATGTTCCTACCATACATCATGCTTTTTCCAACATGATGTATGCCTTCAAATTGTGAGCCAAGATAAACCCTTGCTTACTTAAGTTGCTTTTGGCAGGTATTTTGTCCCAGAAATGAAAAAAGTAACTAATACAAAATTTAATTCATCTACAAAGTTAAACACCTCATAATCACATCTCTTCTCTCAAAATGAAAGTAAATAACTGTCATTTAAGATTGCTATACTTACTTAGCAAAACTACCTTTTAAAATTGACAGAGAAATAAGGAAATTCCAAAATGAATTTTTTCCCTTTACCACACTGTAGTAGTGTTCTTCTGACATCTTCTGACTTATTTTCATATGAAGTCTCCTTTCACAGATATAAAAATAGGTATGCCAATTTGTTTTCAGTTTTCATGTGCTGAGCAGGTTGATGTTCATTTTTTGTTTGATTGGGTTTTTTGTTTGTTTTGCTAGTGAAAAGTAGGTCCTTTTAAATAAATACCCAACAGATAGTTGGATCTTGATTTTTAATCCAGCCAGCCAGTTTTCATTATTGGTGAATCAGGTGCATTTGCATTTAAGATTATTCATGGAAGATGATTATTCATTTTAACTGCTTTGTTCATTGATTTTCTGATTGATTATTGTTTACTTTCTCCCTATTAGCATTAGTTTGCTTGTTTACTTAAGGACAGAAATCACCTGATCATTTCAATAGATGAATAAAAGTCTTTTTAGAAAGTTAAATATTCAAAAAAATTTCAATATCCATTTGTAATAAAAAGTCCCTGAAGTAACTTAGAATAGAAGGAACATAATTCAACATAGTAAAGGCTTTATACGCTAAACCTATATCCAACAAGATTTTAAATGGTGAAAATTGAAAGCATTGCCGCTAAAGTCAGGAATAAAAGAAGGGTGCTCACTCTCTTCATTCTTATAATATTCACAGTCTTAGCAAAAAGTAAGAAAATAAAAGAATAAAAGTAGGAAAGAAGTAAAATGTTCCCTAATTGCAGATAACATGATCCCATATTTCAAAAACCCTAAATATATCACCAAAAAGCTCTCAGAATCAATAAGCATTTTCCACAAAGTAGTAGAGTGCAAAATATGCTGGCTAGTTTTATGTCAACTTGATGCAAAATAGAATTATTTAGAAAGAGGGATCCTCAATTAAGAAAATCCCCCTACTAGATTGATCTGTGAATAAAGCTGTGGGGTATTTTCTTATTGACTGATGTGGGCTCATCCTACAGAGGATGATATCCCTAAGTGGGTGGTCCCGGATGGTATAAGAAAGCAGGCTGAAACCATTGGACTGAGGTCAGAGACCCTTATGGAAGAGTTAGGGGAAGTATTGGAATGAATGGCAGCTCCATAGGAACACCAACAATGTCTACTAACCTGGACCCCTGGGAGCTCCCAGAGACTAAGTCACGAACCAAAGAGCATACATGGGTTGGTACATGTCCCCCTGCACATATATAACATAGGACTGCCTTGTCTGGCCTTAGTGGGAGAGGATGCACCTAATCCTGTAGAGGTTTGATGCCCAGAGAAGGGGGATGCCAGGCAAGGGAAAGCACCCTCTCAGAATTGAAGGAGAGGAGGGGTTGAAGAACTCTGGGAGGGGGAACCCGGAGGGGAGGCAACATTTGAGATGTAAATAGATAAATTAAAAAAAAAAAAAAAGCAGGCTGAGCAAGCCAGTAAGCAGTTTTCCACCATGGCCTCTGCTTTGGCTCTTGTATCCAGGATCCTGCCTTGAATTCCTGCCCTGACATCTCCCACTGATGGATGTGACCTAGATTTGTAAGAGGAAATAAACTCCTTCCCAAGTTGATTTTTGGTCATGGTATTTTATTCATAGCAATAGAAACCCTAAGACACAAAATGAACACAAAAAAATCAGTGGCCTTTCATATACTATAATAAACCTGTGAAGAAAGAAATCAATTTGGAAAAAAATTCATTCAACATACTAAAAAAACAAAACAAACAAACAAAAACCTATGAACCTAAACAAAGGTGAAACATGCCATGAAAACGTAGCCACTGAACAAAGAGGTTGAAGGCAAAAATACTTCTCATGCTTGTACGTTGTCAGAATTAATATTGTGAAGATGGTTGTATCTTTGAAAGTGGTCCTTAGGATTCAACAAAACCCCTATCAAAGTTTCTATGATATTCCACACAGAAACAAAGGAAAGAAAGGAAGAAGAAAAAAACCAAAGTAATCCTATAATCAACACTCAACAATAAAAGAAAAGAAAAGAAAATGAAAGGCTCAAATTCTTTTATAATTGAATGCACTTGCTCTTGTCTGTAATCCCAGCATTCAGGAGACTGATACAGAGGGATTGTTGTTGAGGGCAGCCTGGACTAAAGAATGAGATCCTGTCTTAGTTTGTAAAAGAAGTTCTTATAGAGTTTGGATAAAACTTTTAGTAGAAGTTGTTTTGAAATTAGATTAACATTGTGAGTGAAGTACTCATACAGTGATAGAGTTTACCTGTGATGTCAATATTTTTACTGTAGTGGAAAAGTCACATTGGTAAATTAAATCTTTTCTTCATTTTTTTATTTATTAGATATTTTCTTTATTTATATTTCAAATGTGTACTGGCTAATTTTGTGTGTCAACTTGACACAGGCTGGAGTTATAGGAAAAGGAGCTTCAGTTGGGGGAGTGCCTCCATGAGATCCAGCTGTGGGGCATTTTCTCAATTAGTGATCAACTGGGGGAGGGCCCCTTGTGGGTGGTATTCTTGGGTTCTATATGAGAGCAGGCTGAGCAAGCCAGGGGAAGCAAGCTAGTAAGGAACATCCCTCCATGGCCTCTGCATCAGCTCCTGCTTCCTGGCCTGCTTGAGTTCCAGTCCTGACTTCCTTTGGTAATGAACAGCTGTGTGGAAGTGTAAGCTCAATAAACCTTTTCCTCCCCAACTTGCTTCTTGGTCATGATGTTTGTGCAGGAATAAAAACCCTGACTAAGACAAAATGTTATCCCCTTTTCTGGTATCCCTTCTGAAAACACCCTATCCCCTCCCCCCTCCCCCTGATCATCACCCCAACTCCCTGTCCTGGCATTCCCCTATATTGGGGCAATGAGCCTTCTCAGGACCAAGGGCCTCTCCTCCCTTTGATGTCCAACAAGGCCATCCTCTGCTACATATGCAGCTGGAGCTATGGGTCCCTCCATGTGTACTCTTTGGTTGATGGTTTAGTCCCTGGGAGCTCTGGGGTTACCAGTTGGTTCATATTGTTTTTCTTCCTATGGGGCTGCAATCACAAGTGGGGAGGGATGGAGGAAGGGAGCTGGGAGGGAAAGTAGATGGGGCAGGGAAGATGGAGGTGGGGGAACCTGATCTGACATTGGGAGAGGGAAAAGGTCTGCATCCCTGAGGGCCAGCAGAAAGAATGGAAACAGGCAACCTTTGGAGATAGGAGGTTGGGGGGACCCTCCAGCACACACCAGAGACCTGGGAGGTGAGAGACTCTAAGGATTCAAAGGGAGGGACCTTAGATGAAATGCCTGACAGTAGGGAGAGGGAACTTATAGAACCCACCTCCAACAGGAAGACAGAGCTTCAAATGAGGGAGGGGGCCCACCCCACAGTCACAACTCTGACTGATAATTGTACCTCTCTGAAAGAATTACAGGGATGGAAATGGAGAGGAGCCTTAGGAAAAGAAGGTCGAGCAGCAGGCTCAAAGTAGGATCCAGCTCCAGGGGAGGCCCCAAGGCCTGACACTATTACTGAGGCTATGGAGCACTCATAAAAAGGGACCTAGCATGATAGCACTCTGGAAGACTCAACAAGCAGCTGAAAGAGTCAGATGCAGATATTTGCACCCAAACAATGGACAGAAGCAGCTGACCCCTGCTGTTGAATTTGGCAAGGCTAAAAGAATCTGAGGGCAACCCTGTAGGAGGACCAGCGGTCTCATTTAATCTGGACCTCCAGAATCTCTCAAACACTGGACCACCAACCATGCAGCATACACCAGCTGATATGAGGTCTCCAACACATATACAATAGAGGACTGTTGAGTCTGTGTTTATCCAGAGATGACACACCTAACCTTCAAGAGACTGGAGGCCCCAGGGAGTTTAGAGGTCAGGTGAAGTGAGGGGTGGGGACATCCACGTAGAGACAGGGAGGAGAGGAGGTGGAACAGTCAGAAGGTGGACATGGGGTTGGCAAGGTGGGAAATAAAATATGGAGTGTATAAAAATAATTAATAAAAAATTTCTCCTTCTGGTTTCTGTCTCCGGCTTGGGACCATCCTCTGCCACAGTGCACCATATCCAAGTGGTGCAGGAAGGTAGCTAACCACCCAGCAGGGCAGAGAGGACAGTCAGCACAGGTGAGACCTTCCCTGACTGTTCAGAGGATCATGTCCAGAAACCTCTGGCTGAAACCCTCCAGTTTCTGCCTCCAGCATGGGACCATCCTCTGCCACAGCATGTAGTACCCAAGTGGCACATGGAGATAGCTAACCACTCAGGAGTGCAGAGAGGCATGACAGCACAGTTGGGACCACCCCCCCTCCCACCCCCCCACCCCACCCCCCCCCACCCCCCCCCCCGCTGCTCAGAGGAAGCAGCCAGAAACCCTGAGGGCACAAGAGCCTAAGAGCAGCTTGGAACAGGAGACTTCTGATTTCTACCTGCACCCAGAACTGATACTAAACTCAGCAAAACTATCAATTACCATAGATGGAGAAAGCAAGATATTCCCTGACAAAAACAAATTTACACAATATCTTTTCACAAATCTAGCCGTTCAAAGGATAATAGACAGAAAACTCCAACACAAGGAGGGAAACTATACCCTAGAAAAAGCAAGAAAGTAATCTTTCAACAAACCTAAAAAAAGATAACCACAAAAACATAAATCCACCTCTAACAACAAAAATAACACGAGGCAGCAATCACTTTTCCTTAATATCTCAACAACAATGGACTCAATTTCCAAATAAAAAGCCATAGCTTAAGAGACTAGATAAGTAAACAGGACCCAGCATCTTGCTGCATACAGGAAATGTACCTCAGTGTCAAAGACAAACACAACCTCAGAGTAAAAGGCTGGAAAACAATTTCCCAAGCAAATGGTCCCAGGAAACAAGCTGGAGAAGCCATTCTAATATCGGATAAAATTAACTTTCAACCAAAAGTCATCAAAAAAGACACGGAAGGACACTTCATACTCATCAAAGGAAAAATCTTCCAGGAAAAATTCTCAATTCTCAACATCTTTCTTCAAATGCAAGGGCACCCTCATTTGTTGTTGTTGTTGTTTTTTGTTTTTCGAGACAGGGTTTCTCTGTGTAGTCCTGGCTGTCCTGGAACTCACTCTGTAGACCAGGCTGGCCTCGAACTCAGAAATCCGCCTGCCTCTGCCTCCCAAGGGCTGGGATTAAAGGCGTGCGCCACCACCGCCCGGCTTGGCACCCTCATTTGTAAAAGAAACTTTACTAAAGCTCAAAGCACACATTGCACCTCACACAATAATTGTGGGTGACTTCAACACCCCACTCTCATCAATGGACAGATCAGGGAAGCACAAACTAAACAGGGACACAGTGAAACTAATAGAAATTGTGGAGCAAATGGATTTAACAGATATCTATAGAACATTTTATCCTAAATCAAAAGAATATACCTTCTTCTCAGCACATCATGGTACCTTCTCCAAAATTGACATATAATTGATATAAGAAGATTGACCTAATCCCATGCCTCCTATCAGATCACTATGAAGTAAGGGTGGTCTTCAATAGCAACAAAAACAACAGAAAGTCCACATACAAATGGAAGCTGAACAATGCTCTACTCAATGATACCTTGGTCAAGGAAGAAATAAGGGGGAAAAATCAAACAATTTTTAGAATTTAATGAAAATAAAGGCACAACATACCCAAACTTATGGGAACCAATGAAAGCAGTGCTAAGAGGAAAACTCATAGCTCTGAGTGCCTCAAAAAAGAAGTTGGAGAGAGCATACACTAGCAGCTTAACAGCACACCTGAAAGTTCTAAAACAGAAAGAAGCTAATACACGTAAGAGTAGAAGGCAGGAAATCATCAAACTCAGGGCTGAATTCAACCAAGTAGAAACAAAAAGAACTATACAAAGAATCAACAAAACGAGGAGCTGGTTCTTTGAGAAAATCTTTCCTTCCTTCTTTCCTTCCTTCCTTCCTTCCTTCCTTCCTTCCTTCCATCTTTTTCTTTCTTTCTTTCTTTCTTTCTTTCTTTCTTTTTTCTTTTTCTTTCTTTCTTTCTTTCTTTCTTTCTTTCTTTCCCTTTCTTTCTTTTTTTTAAATTTTTATTTTCTATATTCTATGTTTACATTCCAAAGGCTTTCCCCTTTCCCAGTTCCCCCCTCCCTATGTCCCATGATTCCTCTCCCCCCCAAATATTCCCCAATCATTCCCCCTCCCCCCTCGGTTTCTCTACAAAACTGGATCCAATCTTTCCAGGCCCAGGGTCCTCTCCTTTCTTCTTGGGAATCATTTGACTTGCTAATTGTGCCTTGAGTATTTAGGGCTTCTGGGCTCATTAATATCCACTTATCAGTGATTGCATTTCATGTGTATTCTTTTGTGACTGGGTTAGCTCACTCAGGATGATATTTTCCAGGTCTAACCATTTACCTACAAATTGCATGAATTCATTATTTTTAATTGCTGAGTAGTATTCCATTGTATAAATATACCACATTTTCTGTATCCATTTCTTCTTTGAGGGATATTTGGGCTCCTTCCAATTTCTGGCTATTATAAACAAGGCTGCTATAAACATAGTGGAGCATGTGTCTTTATTGTATGCAGGGGAATCCTCTGGGTATATGCCCAGGAGTGGTATGCCAGGGTCCTCTGGAAGGGACATGCCCAATTTTCTGAGGAACGGCCACACTGATTTCCAGAGCGGTTTTACCATTTTGCAATCCCACCAACAGTGGAGGAGTGTTCCTCTTTCTCCACATCCTCGCCAGCACTTGTTGTCTCTTGAGTTTTTAATCTTAGCCATTCTGACTGGTGTGAGGTGGAATCTCAGGGTTGTTTCAATTTGCATTTCTCTGATGACTAATGATGTTGAACATCTCTTAAGGTGTTTCTCGGCCATCCGAATTTCTTCTGGTGAAAATTCTTTGTTTAGCTCTGTACCCCATTTTTTGATAGGGTTATTTGGTTCTTTGTGGTCTAACTTCTTGAGTTCTTTGTGTATATTGGATATTAGCCCTCTGTCGGATGTGGGGTTGGTGAAGATCTTTTCCCACTTTGTTGGTTGTCGTTTTGTCCTTCTGACAGTGTCCTTCGCCTTGCAGAAACTTTGTAATTTTATGAGTCCCATTTGTCAATTCTTGATCTTAGTGCATAAGCTATTGGTGTTCTGTTTAGGAACTTTCCCCCTGTGCCTATGTCCTCCAGGGCCTTCCAAAGTTTCTTTTCTAATAGTTTCATTGTGTCTGGTTTTATGTGGAGGTCCTTGATCCACTTGGAGTTGACCTTAGTGCAAAGAGGTAAGAGTGGGTCAATTCGCATTCTTCTGCATGTTGACCTCCAGTTGAACCAGCACCATTTGTTGAAGAGGCTATCTTTATTCCACCGGATGGTTGTGGCTCCTTTATCAAAGATCAAGTGACCATAAGTCTGTGGGTTAATTTCTGGGTCTTCAATCCTATTCCATTGATCCACTTGCCTGTTGCTGTACCAATACCATGCAGTTTTTAACACAATTGCTCTGTAGTACTATTTAAGGTCAGGGATATTGATTCCCCCAGAAGTCCTTTTATTGTTGAGAATAGTTTTAGCTATCCTGGGTTTTTTGTTGCTCCAGATGAATTTGAGAATTGCTCTTTCTAGATCTATGAAGAATTGAGTTGGGATTTTGATGGGGATCGCATTGAATCTGTATATTGCTTTTGGCAAGATGGCCATTTTTACTATATTGATCCTGCCAATCCAGGAGCAGGAAATATTTTTCCATCTTCTGAGGTCTTCTTCAATTTCTTTCTTCAAGGACTTGAAGTTCCTGTCATACAGATCTTTTGCTTGTTTGGTTAGAGTTACGCCAAGGTACTTTATGTTGTTTGTGGCTATTGTGAAGGGTGTTATTTCCCTAACTTCTTTCTCAGCCTGCTTGTCCTTTGAGTACAAGAAGGCTACTGATTTGCTTGAGTTAATTTTATAACCAACCACTTTGCTGAAGTTGTTTATCAGCTGTAGAAGTTCTCTGGTGGAGTCTTTTGGGTCACTTAAGTAAACTATCATATCATCTGCAAATAATGATAGTTTGACTTCTTCCTTTCCAATTTGTATCCCTTTGACTTCCTTATGTTGTCTAATTGCTCTCGCTAGAACTTCAAGTACTATATTGAAAAGATATGGAGAGAGAGGGCAGCCTTGTCTAGTCCCTGATTTTAGTGGGATTGCTTCAAGTTTCTCTCCATTTAGTTTGATGTTGGCTACTGGTTTGCTGTAGATTGCTTTTACTATGTTTAGGTATGGGCCTTGAATTCCTGCTCTTTCCAAGACTTTTAGCATGAAAGGATGCTGAATTTTGTCGAATGCTTTTTCAGCATCTAATGAGATGACCATGTGGTTTTTTTCTTTTAGTTTGTTTATGTAGTGGATTACATTGATGGATTTCTGTATATTGAACCATCCCTGCATCCCTGGGATGAAGCCTACTTGATCATGGTGAATGATCGTTTTGATGTGCTCTTGGATTCGGTTGGCAAGAATTTTATTTAGTATTTTTGCATCGATATTCATAAGAGCAATTGACCTGTAGTTCTTTCTTTCTTTCTTTCTTTCTTTCTTTCTTTCTTTCTTTCTTTCTTTTGTTTTTCTTTCATTCTGTCTTTTGTTCTTTCTTTTTTTAATCAAATAGAGTGTAACAGGAGTCAAAGTGAAAAAGGAAACTTCACTTGAGGAAATGTCTCCATCACATTGTCTAGTAGGCAAAACATCATTGAATACTTTCTTGACTGATGATTTACTATTGCAAGTGCCATCCCTGAATAGTTGGAATAAGAAATCAGTCTTCAGAAGGTAGTAATTCTATTCCTTCATGGCCTCTTCTTCAGTGCCTGCTTCCAAGTTCATGTTTGATTTCCTGTCCTGACTACCATTCATAATGTACTGAAAGTTATAAGGTGAAATAAAATATTTCCTCTCAAAAAACACATAGAAATATTATGTTTTTGTTTTATTCCAAGGTGTGGAACATGGGGTACTTCAGTTTGTCCATAGCAGGTGACTATGATTTGCCTCATGCTCTAGTAGAGACATGGTTTTGCCAGCTATAGATATAGTTTCTGCAAGTTTGTGATGTTTGGGACTCTGGGAAATTTTCAGGGCTAGAGCCCTGAGAGGCAGGATGGTGGTTGTTGTTGTTAGTTATGAGGTGTTTTTTGTTTGTTTGTTTTGTTTATTTGATATATTCTTTATTTACATTTCAAATGATTTTCCCTTTCCTGGATCCCCCCTCCCTGAAAATCCCATAAGCCCTCTTCCCTCCTCCTGTTTCCCAATCACCCCCTTCCCACTTCCCTGGCCTGGTATTCCCCTACACTGCTGCACTGAGCCTTTCCAGGACCAGGGGCCTCTCCTTCCTTCTTCTTGGGCATCATTTGATATGTGAATTGTGTCTTCGGTATTCCAAGCTTCTAGGCTAATATCCGCTTATCAGTGAGTGCATACCATGAGTGTTCTTTTGAGACTGGGTTACCTCACTTAGGATGATATTCTCCAGCCCCATCCATTTGTCTAAGAATTTCATGAATTCATTGTTTCTAATGGCTGAATAGTACTCCTTTATGTACTATCACATTTTCTGTATCCATTCCTCCGTTGAGGGACATCTGGGTTCTTTCCAGCTTCTGGCTGTTATAAATAGGGCTTCTATGAACATAGTGGAGCATATATCCTTATTACATGCTGAGGAATCCTCTGGGTATATGCCCAGGAGTGGTAGAGTTGGGTCCTCCAGAAGTATCATTCCCAGTTTTCTGAGGAACTGCCAGACTGATTTCCAGAGTGGTTGTACCAGCTTGCAGTCCCACCAGCAGTGGAGGAGTGTTCCTCTTTCTCCACATTCTCGCCAACACCTGCTGTCTCCTGAGTTTTTAATCTTAGCCATTCTGACTGGTGTGAGGTGAAATCTCAGGGTTGCTTTGATTTGCATTTCCCTGATTACTAAGGATGTTGAACATTTCTTTAGGTGCTTCTCAGCCATTCGATATTCCTCAGGGAAATTTCTTTGTTTAGCTCTGTACCCCATTTTTAAGGGGGTTATTTGGCTCTCTGGAGTCTACCTTCTTGAGTTCTTTGTATATCTTGGATATAAGTCCACTGTCGGATATAGTGTTGGTAAAGATCTTTTCCCAATTTCTTGGTTGCTGTTTTGTCCTTTTGACAATGTTATGGTTTTTAAGTAGTCATGTGCAAAGAAGATACAAGAAAAAGAAGAAACTAAATATCCTGACACGGAAGATCAAACTTGCCTCAAGGAACTTGAAGCTGCCAATCAGCAGGAAGTATTCTTATGATGTTGATTCCTTTTCAAAACTTGACTTAATTCAGAAATCTCTTTCCATTCCTCTCTATCCTTTTTGATCTCTTATATAATAGTAGGGGGTTGAAAAGGTAGAAGAAAAAGGTGGAGACAGATTAAAGAAAGAAGAACCCATGATGTAGCCAAATACAGTTATATTCCATTGTGTAAATGTAGCATATTTTCTTTATACAATCTTTTTTTTTGTTTTGTTTTGTTTTGTTTTGTTTTTCAAGACAGGGTTTCTCTGTGTAGCCCTGGCTGTCCTGGAACTCACTCTGTAGACCAGGCTGGCCTCGAACTCAGAAATCCACCTGCCTCTGCCTCCCAAGTGCTGGGATTAAAGGCGTGCGCCACCACTGCCCGGCCTTCTTTATACAATCTTTATTCAAGGGAGAGCAATATTATTTCCGGTTTTTGGCTATTATGAATAAAGTTGCTATAAACATAGTTCAAAAGGTGTAATTAAAAAGATAAGATTTGAAATAAAAATGTGTTTCTATTTTAAGGAAATGGAAAAAGAAGATCAAATTAAACTCAAATGTGAGAAGAGGAAAGCTTATTATAAAGCTTAGAGTGATAACAAATGACATAGACTACAATACAGAAAATCGATTAAAAACAAACAAATTAATGTTCATTCTCTTAAAACACAAATAAGTCTTTAATCCATTTCTGACAATTTTAAAGTGGTAATTCAAATCATAATATTAAGAATGAAATGTTAGACAAAACCATCAAGCTTGTAAAAAATAAAAAGGATTATTAAAGTGAACTATGAATCACTGTATTCTACAAGAATAGATAATGGATGAAATAAATAAATCTTAAGAAAAAGCACAAAACATTGAAACATAAATAAGAAGAAATGTAAAAATCTAAATTAGACTGCGAGAAATACAAAGATCAAATTGGCTATTTAAAAATTTCCTGCCCACCATAGAAAGCCCAAGACTATACAGTTTAACTGGTAAATCTTTGAAATATTTGTACCAATACCAATTCTTCACAAACTCTTCCAAATCAGGAATGTAAATAATCCTCAAAACTACCCAACTAATTAATACTACTCAATGCCAAAACCAAAGAGATCACAAGACAGCCAAATGCCAATATTCTTCATGAATAAAGATGCAAAAGTTACCGGAATCCCTCCTACACAATGGAATACTATTCAGCTATTAAAAACAAAGACATCATGAATTTTTCCGGCAAATGCATAGAACTTGAGAATATCATTCTGAGTGATCCTAGACCCTAAAGGACATACATGGTATGTATTCATTTATAAGTGGATATCAGTCATAAAATATAGGATACCCATGCTACACTCCACAGACCCAAAGAAGCTAAACAAGAAGGAAGGCCCAAGAAGTGAAGATGCTTAAATATCACTTAGAATTGGGAAATAAAAGAGTCATAGGAGGCAGATGGAGGGAAGGAACTGGATAGGGGGGCTCAGGATCAGGTATGGGGAGAGACAGGGAGATGGCCAGATGGTCATGAGAATGAATGGAACTATGCAGCTGGCAGGAGTGGGGGAAGTGGGGGCATCTTGAAGCCTAGGATAGGGGAAGCTACCAAGAATCAATGGGGGTGACTTTAGCTGTGACTCACAGCACTGGGGGATATGGAACCTGAAGAGGCCACCCTCCAACCAGGTCACTCCCAAACCCACCTATCTTTAACCCTTCCAGTAAATGGCTGCAGCCAATTTTATTTAACCATTAGTTTTTTTGTTTTGTTTTGTTTTTTGTTTTTGTCTTTGTTTTAAATTTTTATTTTCTATATTCTATGTTTACATTCCAAAGGCTTTCCCCTTTCCCAGTTCCCCCCCTCCATACGTCCCATAATTCCTCTCCCCCCAACCATTCCCTAATCATTCCCCCCCCCCACGATTTCTCTGTTCTGGGTTTACAAAACTGGATCCAATCTTTTCAAGCCCAGGGTCCTCTCCTTTCTTCTTCTTGGGAATCATTTGACTTGCTAATTGTGCCTTGAATATTTAGGGCTTCTGGGCTCATTAATATCCACTTATCAGTGATTGCATTTCATGTGTATTCTTTTGTTATTGGGTTAACTCACTTAGGATGATATTTTCCAGATCTAACCATTTAGCTACAAATTGCATGAATTCATTATTTTTAATTGCTGAGTAGTATTCCATTGTATAAATATACCACATTTTCTGTATCCATTGTTTTTGTTTTTGTTTTTTGAGACAGGGTTTCTCTGTGTGGTCCTGGCTGTCCTGGAACTCACTCTGTAGACCAGGCTGGCCTCAAACTCAGAAATCCGCCTGCCTCTACCTCCCAAGTGCTGGGATTACAGGCGTGCGCCACCACGCCCGGCTTTAACCTGTAGTTTTAAATCAAGGAACAAGGTTTGCACAACAAAAGCTTGTAAACATGAGAAGTCACTTGGATGCCTAGATCTTCTGGTATAGAATTTAGTATTACAATACATAGCAGCAGACCAAACCTCACCAACCTTCCTCTAAGTGCTGAGATTGGTGTATCACCATACCCAGCTGTAGGCATTTGTTTTTAAAATAAATATTTTAATGAATTTAAAAAATATGTATGTGAAATAATGTAACATTTGTGTTTGTTTCATGAAACAGATCATTAAGTTCTGTTAATGAGTAAGTTTTTATTATTCAAAAACATATCCATTGAAGAATAACAACTAGAAAATAATTTTCAAGTTAGGTACAAATTGTTTTTTTAAAGCTATAACATGTAGAGTTATTAAGTAATTAAAGAAATAATTTGTTAATATACTATCTCAACTTTTGTAAGTAAAATTTGTAGTTCGTGGATTTCTTCCTAACTTCTCACAATTCTTTCTAGTTCATCTAAATGTTCTAATTTCCTAGGTGTGTCTTAAATATTGACATTATCCATTATTATTTGTATCTTTAATTCTTTTATTTGTAGCATAAGTATATTAAATTAATGATGCTTGTCTTTTTTTTGTTTTTGTTTTTTTGTTTTGTTTTGTTTTGGTTTGGTTTGGTTTTGGTTTTGGGTTTTCTGAGACGGGGTTTCTCTATGTAGCCCTGGCTGTCCTGGAACTCACTCTGTAGACCAGGCTGGCCTCGAACTTAGAAATCTGCCTGCTTCTGCCTCCCAAGTGCTGGGATTACAGGCCTGCACCACCATGCCTGGCTGATGCTTGTTTTCAAGCAAAGGCATTAGTAGCTGGAATTCCTGAAGACCATAAGACAAGCAATGCCACTTCAAAGAATAAACTTTTAAAATTTTAGTCAAAATCACTTGTTAACCCCCTGCTAATGGGCAAAGAGATACCTTGTTGTTGGTGTTGTTCTTCTGTCAATCAGGGGCAGAGTAGATGGCAGTCCTTTGTTCATCCTAGCTTAATGCCTGGCTTGGTGGCCAAAGCTCTCTTAGCCTGGGACTCATCAAAGTTAAACCAAATCCAGGCAGCACCGTGTGCGAGGAAGAAGACAGAGACTTGCTCTCCAGCTCATGGCACAGGAAGGCCATAGACACCCGCTTTCTGCAGTGCCTTGCAGCATGAATGGAGGACATCATGCAGGGTCCCACCAACTGCATGCCCAGCCTGCAGTGGAAGCTGCTACAGTGTATGAATATGTGGTGGTTAGATGGGAGAGGAAGAGAAGTGGAGCAGCTTGAGCATTATGAAGAAAGATGGAATTGGAGGGTGGAGAGGAGTAGCCTGTTATGAGTGGCCAGACCTGCCACCTGGCGCTGTGGTGATGTCCCATCCCAAGCTGCTGGTGTGGGCCATGCCATGTCTGTGTCCATGGTTATGCAGTGGCATGGGTCAGTGTCTGTGACTCATATTACCACTAGAGAACATAGGGACTTCCTGGTCAGGGCAGTTGCTTGGAACCACAAGGATGTCCAGGAGCTGTGCATAGCTGTCCCTGTCCCTCATTGGACATAGTGGTCTGGAGATCTGGCCCCATATCTCACCACTGGCAGCACTTGGGAGAGTGGGCCCTGTGTCTCCCCAAGGCAGTACAATGGATCTGATGCTTGTGGTTGGAGTATGGGTGAGCTGGCTATGAGGGCCTGAGTGTGGGAGAGCTAACCCCACCACTCATCTGCCGTGGAGTGGTACGGGCAGAGTCAATGCCCCTCTCCCTGAATACCTCCAGTCCTGAGCTTGCAAGAGCCCTGGCCCTCACCAGCTGCATCACTCAGTAGAGTGGGCCCTAATGGCAAAGGCATGGGTGAGCCAGCCTAGAGGGTGTGAGAGTGAGAGAGCTGGTCCAGCCCTTTATGGGCTGCAGCACTTGGGAGAGTTGGCCCCTGAGCCTTGACTGGGCAGCTGGTTCTAGGTGAGCCAGCCAGCTCTGAGGGCTTGGTAGTTGGAGAGTTGACCCTGCTTCCTGCAGATGGTGGTAAAGGGTGGCAGAGCAGTGCTAGAGAGCTCACCCTGATGGTGCAGATAAGGGAAAGCAGCTGTACTAACCAGCTAAGCAGCCACCCAGGCTAAGATCCAGGGTTCTAAATTAGCCCACCCCAAAAATCTATATTGTCTGCTAATGGTTGGGGTGAGTAAAAGAGCTGGTCAGTCCTACTGATCCAGTGTTGTAGGATCTACATGAAAAAAGGGCAGCAACAGGATGACCTGGTGAAAACACAATATTGATGGTGTCACAGAAGCCAGAAGATCTCAGGCCAGACTGATGATTCATTGCAATGAACATTCATAAATGAAGATGTATGGACAAAGGGACATACTGTGGGACACACTGTGACACACTACAGCTTCCATGATAAGATTTTTTTTAATGCTTTTTGTTTGTTTATGTATGTTTTACTTTGGAGAGGAGGTTGCAAGGGTGAAGGTGGATATGAGGGGATGGGGAGATAAGTGGGACTGGAGTGAATGATGTGAAACACTCAAGGAGTCAAAAAAGAAATGCCTGGTAAATGAAACTGAAGTAAGGCAGATAATTAACAGCTAATAATATGAGATGTAAGACTGAAGAAAAGCAAAGGAGACCAAACAGGCTAAAGAGGACTATTTTTAAATTGAATATCATCTTCATTTACATTGCTATGGTAAAACCTTTCCCAATTTCCCCCCTCCTCTAAGACTCCCAACCCCTCCTCCCTCCCCCTGCCTCCACGTATATGCCTGTCCACCCGACACACTCCCACCTCCTGCCCCTTGGTTTCCCTTTGTTGGGGCCTCTGTTGAGCCTTTACCTGACCAAGGACTATCCCTCCCACTGATGCCCAACAAGGCATTCCTCTGCCACATTTTTGGCTGGAACCATGTGTGCCCCTTGGTTGATGGTTCAGTCCCTGGGAATCTTGGGGCATCTGGGTGGCTGAAATCATTGTTCTTCCCATGGGGCTGTAAGCCCCTTCAGCTCTTCTGGACCATCCTCCAGCTCCTCCATTGGGGACCCCATGCCCAGTCCAATAGTTGGTTGTTAGCATCTGCCTCTTTATTTGTAAGGCTCTGTCAGGGCCCCTCTGGAGACAACCATTGCATGCTCCTTTTGGTATACACTTCTTGTCGTCCTTAGTAGTGCCGGGGTTTGTTGACTGTTTATAGGATGACTTTGTGGACTCTGGAAATCAGTCTAGCGGTTCCTCAGAAAATTGGGCATAATACTACCAGAGGACCCTGCTATACCACTCCTGGGCATATACCCAGAGGATTCTCCAGCATGTAATAAGGACACATGCTCCACTATGTTCACAGCAGCCCTATTTATAATAGCCAGAAGCTGGAAAGAACCCAGATGTTCCTCAATAGAGGAATGGGTACAGAAATTGTGGTATATTTACACAATGGAATACTACTCAGCTATTAAAAACAATGAATTCACGAAATTCTTAGGCAAGTGGGTAGAACTGGAGAATGTCATCCTGAGTGAGGTAACCCAATCACAAAAGAACACACATGGCATGCACTCACTGACAAGTGGATATTAACCCAGAAGCTCAGAATACCCAAGACACAGTTCACAGAACACATGATGTCCAAGAAGAAGGAAGGAGAGGGCCCTGGTCCTGGAAAGGCTCAGTGCAGCAGTGTAGGGGAATACCAGGACAGGGAAGCGGGAGGGGGTTGATTGGGGAACAGGGGGAGCAAAGAAGGCTTATGGGACTTTCAGGGAGGGGAACCAGGAAAGGGGAAATCATTTGAAATGTAAATAAAGAATATATCTAATAAAAAATAAAGTGTGTTGGATGAAGTCTATAGTGCTCTTGTTCCATATCTTCATGGGAAGTCTCCCCAAGTTCAAAGCCTGCTACTCTGGCAACAGGCCAGAGAGGACAAAGGAAGGACAGATTTATGTCCAAGCCAAGGACATGTCTTCATAAAGGTGTGCTGAACACAAGACAAAAGATGATTTTACCATCCCAAGCTGAAGAACTTCTAATAGATGGAAGTGCCAAGCTGTTTGTCTGTGGTGCTGGAACTGGGCACTGTGGCTTCAAAGTTCAAGACTGGTTTGTGTATAATAAGAAGTTGGGGAGTGTAAGGAAGTGGCTGTTCTCATGGGCAGAACTATTTGCTTTTTTGCTCCAGATGCCTGTGTTTTCCTTTTAATGTCATACCATGCATTATTAGTAAATATTCATTTTCATCTTCAAGAAAAATGATGTGCCTCTTCTACCTGATCTGCCTGTTATAGAAAGTTTCCTGGAAACATGGCTATTTTCCAAAGATTTCTCAATCAGAATACCCTCGAGAACTCTCATGTCCTAGCCACATAGAACCTTACAAGAAAATAAACTTAAACTTGGACCCTTCTTGCTTTGTTTTGAGACCTGTTCTAACTATGTAGCCCAGACCGTCCTCAAAATTAATGGCACTCCTCCCCGCTTAGCTCCTCAAGTATTGGGACTGCAAGAGTAAAAGCAAAAGTTGCTGGGAATGGACTAGAAGCATAAAGGAAGAAACAGCATTTCTGTTCTTCAGAAGATGAGGCCAACCTGAGACCAGGAGAAGTCATGCTTGAGCCAGCTTCTTCTCAGTGCCCCCACAGGTGAAGGACACGATTGTTCAGGAGATGAGAACTCTGTGCATAGTGCTTCCCACCCTCGCCTTCCTCGGGGCTGAGACAACATCTACTTGGTTTGCTTGTGATACAACTAGAAACCATGTTTAAGAGTCACCGGAGCTGTGCCCACATACTGTAGGTAACTGGCAAATGGCTGCTGCGATGGGATTTAGTTGTTACCCTAAGAATAGACAACCAGAAGCTACCAAGAACAGACTTATATGAACAAACTGACATCTAGTGGTGCGTTTTAATAACATGAGCCAAAAGTATAGTTAATTCCTGGCTTGAAATTGAGTTTGGGGCAATAAGTAGACAGCGACTCCTGCTTTTCAATAGGAACAACAGTTAACATCTCTCATCTGGGATTTTCAAATGTGGCTATGTATGAGAATGAGTTGTGAAGAGGAAGGACGTTGTGGGGCTCAACTTTAATCTCAGTACTCCAAGGGCAGTGCAGGTAGATCTCTGTCAGTCTCAGGCCAGCCTCTTCTACAGAGAAAGCTCCAGGCTAGCCGAGGCTACATAGTGAGAGCCTGTAAATAAATAAATAAATAAATAAATAAATAAATAGAAATATGCTAAAAAATTGGATATTAGCCCAGAAACTTGGAATACCCAAGGCACAATTCACATATCAAATGATGCTCAAGAAGAAGGAAGAACAAAGTATGGATACTCTGGTCCTTTTTAGAAGAGAGAACAAAATACCCACAGAAAGAGATAGAGACAAAGTATGGAGCAGAGTCTGAGGGAAAGACCATCCAGAGACTTCTCCACCTAGAGATCCATCCCATATACAGTTACAAAACCCAGACACTATTGTGGATGCCATCAAGTACTTGCTGCCTGGAGCTGGATATAGCTGTCACCTATAAGCTTCACCTATAAGGGGGTTTGAGGCTCTGCTAGTGCATGACAAATACAGAGGGGGGACACTCTCAACCAGTCATTGAACTGAGCACAGAGTCCCCAATGGGGGAGCTAGAGAAAGGACCCAAGAAGCTGAAGGGGTTTGTGCTGCAATAGGAGGCACAACAATATGAGCCACCCAGTACTCCCAGAGCTCCCATGGACAAAAACATCAACCAGATAGTACACATGGAGTTACCCATGGCTCCAGATGCATAGGCAGCAGAGGATGGCCTTGTTGGACATCAAAGGGAGGAGAGGCCCCTGGTCCTGGGAAGACTTGATGCTGCAGTGTAGAGAATACCAGGACAGGGAAGAATGAGAGGATTGGTTGGGGAAGAGGGGGAGAGGAGATTGGTTTGAGGCTTTGGGGGGTGGACAATCAGGAAAGGGGAAAACATTTGAAATGTAAATAAAGAATATATCTAATACAAAAGATATAGCTCCTTTCTATATTTCAGTTTTCTTACCTGTAAAATAATGATTACAATGCCCCCTATCTTATGTAATTGTTAACTACATTTAAATAAGCAAGGCATGTAAGATTTTCAGAATGGTGCATAGCTCATAATAAGTGCTCAAAAATATTAGCTAGTAGTGCAATGGATGGTGGTGGTGGTGGTGATGATGATGATGAAGAAGAAGAAGAAGAAGAAGAAGAAGAAGAAGAAGAAGAAGAAGAAGACATAATATTTTGTGGCATACTCCTTCCACCTTCTATGATATGAGACACAAACAATTTATCATTTAACAGTTAAAGTTAACATTTAATCATCTCAGCTCTCAGGGAAAATTAAATAAATATGAATAATAATAAGCAAGGAGATTTAGAATCCTCTAACAAAAATAATGATGTTCCAGGAATATTGTGAACACTCTGGGCATGGTTCTCCCTTGAAAGAATTTTTAGACTCCTAGTTATCTTAGTTTATTATTGTCAAGTTGTTATTTACATATGATTCACCTAGAAATCTTGTTTAAAATACAGTAGATCTGGGATGGAAATTGATACTCTAAATTTTCCAAGCCCTTGGCTGATGTTGATGTTTATGTTCCATGGGTCACAGTTTGAATAACAAGGCATAATGATAAGTGCCTTGTCATAATTAGAGATTATCAGCACTAGCAATACAAATTAATTGATTTTAGCTTGAAATACACACAAAATCTTCGAAATAGTCGAATTAGAAATCCGAAATAAGTACTTTGAAAAAGATCAAAGAAATGGTATTATTCAAGACCATCTGGACAATCTCCAGCACTCTGGATATATCAAAGTTCAAAGGTCATTTATCTCATGCTATATCACCTAGGAATGGACAAAAACCTAAGGAACACATTGAGACTTCTTACCACTATTGACAAGAATTAATTCTTTTTAACTGAATTCTAATTAAGTTAAGGTTGAGAACTGTGCATCATGTTCTGCTATACTACTTTGCCTTTTATCTTCTGTGATGCAAACCATATTCTCTTTATTTTTACAATGTATTGTGTACTAAATATGGACTTTGAGTGAACATTCAAAAGTAAGGAAGTTTTATTTGCTGGAGGTGGTGTGCCTGAATATTTTATTTCTGTGATCATATTTGTTGTTGTATTGTTCATATGATGTCAAAAGAAGAGTCACAGCTTCTTCTTTCTTAGTTAATTGCATATTTTGTTTGTTTTGCAAGTTTGCTTGAACTGTCTGCCACATGCAAAGAAAGGTCATTATCCTAATTGTAAAACACTCAATATGAATCTGTTTTCAATACTAAATATGCAGCAGATTATTTTCTGTATTTTATAACCATGTTTCACATAATAGTGGAGATTTATTTTGAGAAATGTATCATTTACCAGTTTTTGTTTTTTGTTTTGTTTTGTTTTGTTTTGTTTTTTGTTTTTTTCGAGACAGGGTTTCTCTGTGTAGCTCTGGCTGTCCTGGAACTCACTTTGTAGACCAGGCTGGCCTCGAACTCAGAAATCCGCCTGCCTCTGCCTCCCAAGTGCTAGAATTAAAGGTGTGCGCCACCACCGCCTGGCCATTTAGCAATTTTGATATGCAAATTTTATAGTGTGCTTACACAAAATGTGGAAACTATGTTAATATCACTGCAATAATCTTGTGGGGCCACTGTTGTACATACAGTTAATCACTAGATGAGATGTCATTCTACAGTACAATCTGTATTTCTTATTAAATATTAGTAAAAATTGTATAGTAATTGTTACTTTTTTTTCAAGGTAAAATCTCCTGGCACTTATATAGATTGACTTCATAGCAATTGCCTATGTGCACAGTGCTAGAAAAGAAGAAACACTGCAAGATACCAAAAATGGTAAATATGATTTAAACTTTTGTAATTTACTGACAGGAAAGGATGATTGATCAGGCAAAACAATCCCAAAAGGATTATGGAAGATGCTAGTTTAGGCATTATTAACTTAAAAAGGCATCAGTCAGGATAACAGAACTTGAGGCCAGAAGTATAGTTTTTGGAATGAAAACTGTAAACAACATGTAAAAAGTCTAGTTATTTCACAGAAAGGTGGGCAGGAAGTAGAGTTGACAGGAACCATGTACAAAGCAGGTCCAGCATTGGCCAGACTACAGAAAGAGAACCACATCCTTAAACATAGATAGCTTGAGATTCAGCAGAACTGAAGGAATACATATATATATATATATATATATATATATATATATATATATATAATTTATGCCTGGGTTCTTCTAAAATGACTAGATTTGTAGTCTAATCACCTAAAGTAGTATTTCAGAGTGTACTACCCAATTGCACCACTTCTTTCATATATTACATATTGTGGGCATTATTTTATTTTATTTATTTATTTATTTATTTATTTATTTATCATTCATTCATTCATTCACTCATTCACTTTTGTTTTTTCAAGACAGAATTTCTCTGTGTAGCCCTGGTTGTCCTGGAACTTACTCTGTAGACCAGGCTGGTCTTGAACTCCCAAGGCCACCCTGGTCTACAGAGCAAGTTCCTCCTAAGTGCTGGGATTAAAGACATGTACCACCTGGCTGGGCATTTTTTAAAATAAAAATAAATGTATTTGTTTTTGTGTATGAGTGCTTTGCCTGCATGTATGAATGTGTACCACATGTGTTTCTGGTGCTTGTGGAGGTCAGAAGAGGGCATCAGAATCCCTGAAACTGAAGTTATAAATGGTTTTAAACTGTCATGTAGGCACAGAGAGCCAAACTCCAGGCCACTTTCAAGAGCAGCAAGCACTCTTAACATTAGAGCCTCACTTCAGCTCCAACTGTGAGTGTTAAGACCTAAGAGCAAAAAATCAGTCTTTATCTTATTGAACTAGAACCCTATCTTTAACCTGTCAAAACACTAGTATTTCTAATTATTTTAATTTTAATATATTATCATTTTCAATGTATATATTATTCATATGCTTAGTGAAGTTGAATTTTACAACATTGTTATTGATGAAGATGAAGACCCAACTAGGCCTGTAATCCCAGCACTTGGAAACCCCAGGCAGAAAAATCAAGAATTGGAGATCAATCTGGGTTACAGAGAAAGAGCTTATCTTACCACATCTGACCAAAAAAAAAGAGAAGTCTTTGTAGCCTCTTTATGTTTGTTTTTCCTTATATGACCTTATTTTATCTACTGGAGATGTTTTAAAACTTGAGAACAGCAAGCCACTAGAAAAGTGACAGAGAAAATTGAAATGTTGGAATCCTTGAATGTCTTTAATCTGTTGTGCCTGTCATTACTTGCCTTACTACTTAGATCCATAAATTTTATACAACCTTTACATTTATCCACAAAAGTGGCTCTATACTCATGCTTAAATATATATGCATACCAATATATAGATTTCCATTCTCTATTTTTTAGCCTAGAATATTTTTAGCTTAGAGATGCAGTTTTGATATTGTGAAGAATTTTTATACATATTACTTTGTGATTAATTCATTAGTGCTTGTGAAAATGATTCATTAAATTTATCCCCCTTACACTCTTTCATTAGCAGAAACTTTACTACTAATTTATTATTTTTCCTTCTGTTGGCATTTCCTTTCATTGGCATTAATTAAATGTAATATTTACACAAGAGTAACCACTTCCCTGTCCTCTTGGTACTATGGCATTAGAAAAGTAATTTAAACAATTTCACTTTTCTGTTTTCTTTTTTAATAATAGGTTCCAACTTATAGGATCTTCTCCCTTGATGGCATCCTGATCCATTATTTCTACTAGGTATGGCTTAAAGACCAGCAATGGTCTTTGACCCCCAAGATATCAGATATATTTGAATTGTTGTTACTTAGAGCTTTGATAGAAATGAAAAGTCATTGGAGGCATGACCCAGTGTTATAAGGGAATTTTTTTAAAAAAAAGAAAATAGACATTTCTGTGTAGTATTCCTCTCTTTTAGAAGACAAAACCAATGTTATCATTTTCAGCATTATAAAAAGACATAGAAACACAGAAATGTGCATACCTAGTTCAGACTTTTTTTTTTCAAGACAGGGTTTCTCTGTGTAGACCTGGCTGTCCTGGAACTCACTCTGTAGACCAGGCTGGCCTCAAACTCAGAAATTCACCTGCCTCTGCCTCCCAAGTGCTGGGATTACAGGCGTGCGCCACCACTGCCCGGCTTCCTAGTTCAGACTTTTACAAGCTTGTGTCATTAAACTTTCATCTTGAATTCTATTTTCCATGCTTTTTTATTCATCTATTCATTTATTCATTCATCAATTCTGTGATTAGTGATGGAGGTAATTTAGACTGGACATTTCATGAATAACTTTATGGAGAATTGCTATGAGATGAATAATATAATTTAGAAAATAGATAACTAGACAACTGAGTTGAGACTTCCACAGAACTCAGAATGGGGATAATTAATTCAAAGATGCAAGGTTCTAGGGCAGTGAGTAGTGAATAATGAAGATAATTGCAACTAATGGACATGTAAAGGATAGAAACTCAGGATCACAGGCAGTGCACACTGGCTCAGAGTACTGTTTTCTAGAAAACAAATATTTTCTTCAACCTTTAGTTCTCTTCTTAAATCTGCCTAGCAAAAATCCAGGTATTAGATAACAAAAAATAGAGTTTTGTATTAAAATATTTATAATTTATTTTATAAGCAAGAAAATATGTAGAAGTGATGACAGAGTTATTTTACTCGGATGCAGTCCAAATAGAGGCACAAAGCAGAAAGATTCAGATTCATATTCAGGTGGAAAATTGTGACCTTTGAACAGGCTGAACTAAAATGAATTGTCCTCATCTTCCAAATTCAATAAAGGCAACCCTGACATTTGATAATCTTGAGACTACTCAATTCAATATATTGGAGATTATATATTCTGTTTTGTTTCAGTCGTTATCCTTATTTTCTCTTTTAAAATATTTTTATATAGCATGTATTTTATCACAAATTAAATTATATAAAATTTGTTGTACATTTTATTTTGATAATTTCTTTAAAATCTACTATCAAAATACTGTGAATAATGAAAGGTAATATATTAATTCCCTCTTCCAAGTGATACAAGGATCTTAAAACACTAACTCCAGGGCACCCTTCTGGCATATTTTAGAGCTTCATGGTATGGTCTGATGCTTCCTTGTTTAGCCTCTGCAAATTAATATTGTAATATTATAAATATTAACATATTTAAAATAGAAATTTATATTTATAACAGAAATATTTAATATTTATAATATATTTAATATTTATAATAGAAATTTTATTTAAATTCAGCTTCATATTTATAAAATCTTTGTTTTTTGGTATTAGGATCATTTCTCTTAATTGAAAAAAGTATTTTAGATGTGCATTTAGTGTAGTCATATTGGTGGTAAACTCAAGTTATGTTTATTTGAAAATAAAATCATACTCATTTTTGGCTTTTTTTCTTTTTTGAGATTGTATCTTGTTTTGTGGTCCAGGTTGAACTCTGTGGTTCAAGTTGAATTCCTTAGACTTCTCCTGCCTCTTCCCAGTTCTGAGATGAAATGCTATATTTAGCTAATACTCATTATTTTTTAATATTAATTTTTTTATTAAATTATTTATTTATATTCCAAATGTTGTTCCCCTTTCTGGTCCCCCATCCCTGAGTTCTTCATCCCCTCCCTTCTTCCCTTTGCTTCTGCTAGTGTGCTCCCCCACCTACCCACCCCCCAACACCCACTTCCCCACCCCACCCCCACCAGTATCCCTCTTCTTTCCCTGGGGTGTCAAGGTTCTAGAGGATTAAGTGCATCCTCTCCTACTGAGGACAGACAAGGTAGTTCTCTGCTATATATGTGTGGGTGTGGGGGAGGTGGGGTTGGACCAGTCCAGGTATGCTTTTTGGTTGGTGTTTTAGTCTCTGGGTGCTCCCAGGGGTCTGGGTTAGTTGATATTGTTGTGGAGTTGCAATCCCCTTCAGCTCCTTCAGTCCTTTCTCTTACTCCTCCATTGGGGATCCTGACCTCAGTCCGATGGTTGGTTGAAAGTATCTGCATTGTCTCAGTCAGCTGCTGGCGGAGCCTTTCAGAGGATAGCCATGCTAGGCTCCTTTCTGCAAGCACATCATGGCATCAATAACAGTGTCAGGGGTTGGTGCCTGTGCATGGGATAGATCCCAAGTTGAGCTAACCACTGGATGGCCTTTCCTTCAGTCTCTGCTCCATTTTTGTCCCCCACATTTCCTTTAGATAGGAACAATTCTTTTTAAAAAGAAATCATTATGACTACTTGTTCACTATGAACCCTGTTAGAAAAATAACCACTTATATTGTTCTTTTTCTTGCAAATAGAGGTGAAGCCATGTTCAGTGGAAGATTGCAGCTTCCAAGCTTCCATTACATCTTTGACTTTAATTAACTAACTAACTAACTAACTAAATAAATAAATAAATAAATAACAAGAGGTTGCAAAGTGTGGAAAGTGAAGGATGGATCTAGAAGGAGTTGGGGGAGTAGTGGGGTGAATATGATTAAAATGCACTCTATGCAACAAGTACAAAATTCTCAAAAATAAAATACCATATATATATATATATATATATATTAATTTGAAAATCTCAAATAGTTTTCCTTTTGTAGGGGGATCAAAAGGATATGACAGACAAAGCATCCATGAGGAAAGCACCAGCTAATGAGTAATTCCTATAGTTGAGAATTTAGTTGATCAGTAGAGTGTTTGCCTAGTTTAGCATGCATGCAAGCAGGGTCCCTGAGAGAAAAGAAAGAAAGGAGAAAATTGGGGAAGAAGGGAGGGAGCAAAGGAGAGAGGGAAAGAGGGAAGAAGAAGAGGAAGGAAGAAAAAGTGCTATTTTCAGGTGTAATATAGAATTTGGGGTGAACTGAAATCTTATTAATCAATTCCAAGGTAGAAGGAGTTGTCTGTTATTGTGGATAGCCCTGGGGCTAATTGTATTTGATGCTTATTCCATTCTCCTGTGAGGGGCTGTGAATAAGGAATGAGTCAGCACTAAAGTGATTTCCTGTAAACCTTCTTCCCACCTTAATTTATAAAGACTAGAGCCAGTGATTGGGCAGGAGGAGAAGAAGAATTTGAGTGAGAAGGAGAGAAAGAGAAGATGAGGAGGAAAAGAGAGTTTGGGGGTGAGAAGGAGAAAAAGAGGATTAGGGAGAGAGAAGAGGAGAAAGTGGAGCTGACGATTTTGGGAGAGGGAAAGAGAAGCAGAAGCACATGGCTTGGAGATACTGCAAGTTATAAAGGGTCTCATAGATGGGGAAGATGGTAGTGTAGTGGTAAATCTGCCCAATCTAGGCAAACAGCTTACATTGACATAAATTTGCATTGTTTTCCTTTCCTGGGCATATTTGGATTGGAGATTTACTGCAACAGTTTGTAGAAAAAAACAAACAAACTCCCTCTTTGCTCATGAGTTTCAATAAAACAAGATCTACTTTCTCATTTCAGTTGACACAAAGGACAAGAAGAGGTGAAATATTTTACAGAATTATTTTATTTTATGTTATTTTAAATTATATATATGTATATGGGGTGATTTTTTAGTGGTAAAGTTTTTATTTTTACTGTTTTGTTTTTAGTTATCAAAACCATACATGAACTAAATACAAAGGCTTCCCAAATTGTACAAATTTAATCTCACCTTTATCATGTATTTTTATTTTTGCTATTTTTTTTAATTCTCCCTTTTTTTCTTCTTAACTCCTCCCCAGCTGGATCAGGAACACCCTCAGCTACAGTGCACCATCTCCAAGCAGTGCAGGAAGCCATCTATACACCCAGCAGCCTGTGAGGAGGAGACAGCCTGCATCCAGAGCTGATTGGAGCCACAGAGATCCTCTGTTTGGAGTCATCTCTTCTGACGTTTAGAAGGAGCACTCTGCCATCTTGGATCCCAGAAAAAAGAGAGATCTGACAACTTGCCAGGATCACAGGAGGTTCAAACACCAGCCAGTGACAAGACCAACTAACTCCAGAGATAACCAGATGGCAAAAGGCAAATGTAGGAATGTTACTAACAGAAATCAAGGCAATATGGCAGTATCTGAACCCAATTCTCCAACCAAAGCAAGTAATGGATAACCGAACACACCAGAAAAAGAAGATTTGGATTTAAAAGCACTGGTCATGATGCTGCTAGAGGAACACAAAATGGACATAAATAAATCTCTTAAAGAAATACAGGGGAGAGCCGGGCATGGTGGTGCACGCCTGTAATCCCAGCACTTGGGAGGCAGAAGCAGGCCGATTTCTGAGTTCAAGGCCAGCCTGGTCTACAGAGTGAGTTCCAGGACAGCCAGGGCTACACAGAGAAACCCTGTCTCGAAAAACCAAAAAAAAAAAAAAAAAAAAAAAAAAAAAAAAAAAAAAAAACAGGGGAAAATGAATAGGTTAGAAGCTCTTACAATGGAAACACAAAAAATCACTCAAAGAAATGCAGGAGAAATTGAGTCAACAGGCAGAAGTCATGAAAGAGGAAACACAAAAATCTCTTAAAGAATTACAGGAAAACACAAACAAGCGAAGGCACTGAGCAAAACCATCCAGGATCTAAAAACAGAAGTAGAAACAACTAAGAAATCACAAAGAAAGACAACTTTGGAGATGGAAAACATTGGGAAGAAATCAGGGACAAAGATGCAAATATCAACAACAGAATACAAGAGAGAAGAAAGAATCTCAGATGCCGATGATACCATAGGAACCATTGACTCAACAGTCAAAGAAAATGCAAAATGCTTGTAGCCCAAAACATCCAGGAAATCAAGGACACAATGAGAAGACCAAATCTAAGGCTTATAGGTATAGATGAGAGTGAATATAAACAACTTAAAGGGCCAGCAAATATCTTTAACAAAATTATGGAAAAAAACTTGCCTAACCTAAAGAGAGAGATGCCCATGAATATACAGGAAGCCTACAGAACTCCAAACAGACTGGACCAGAACAGAAATAACTCCCGTCACATAATAATCAAAACCCCAAATGTACCAAACAAAGAAAGAATATTAAAGGCAGTAAGAGAAAAAGGCCAAGTAACATATAAAGGAAAACCTATTATAATTACACCAGACTTCTCACCAGAGACCATGAAAGCTAGAAGTTCCTGGGCAGATCTCATACAGACTCTAAGAGAACACAAATGCCAGCCAAGACTAATATACCCTGCAAAACTCTCAATCACCATAGATGGAGAAACCAAGATATTCCATGACTAAACCAAATTTATACAATATCTGTCCACAAACCCAGCCCTACAAAGGATAATAGGTGGAAAACTCCAATACAAGGAGGGAAACTATACCCTGGAAAAAGCAAGATAGTAACCATCTTTCATCAAACCCAAAAGAAGATAACCACTCAAACATGAAAATAACATCAAAAATAACAGGAAGTAATAATCACTATTCCTTAATATCTCTTAACATCAATGGACTCAATTCCCCAATAAAAAGACATAGACTGACAGACTGGATACAGAAACAGGACCCTAAATTTTGCTGCATGCAGGAAACACACCTCAGTATTAAAGACAAACACCACCTTATAGTAAAAGGCTGGAAGACAATTTTACAAGCAAATGGTCTCAAGAAACCAGCCAGAGTAGCCATCCTAATATCAGATAAAATTGACTTTCAAACTAAAGTCATCAAAAGAGACATGGAATGACACTTGCTGGTCAAAGGAAAAATCCACCAAGAACTCTCAATTCTGAACATCTGTGCTCCAAATGCAAGGGCACCCTCATTCGTAAAAGAAACTTTACTAAAGCTCAAAGCACACATTGTACCTAAAACAATAATTGTGGGTGACTTCAATACTCCACTATCCTCAATGGACAGATCAGGAACATAGAAACTAACCAGGGACACAGTGAAACTAATTGAAGCTTTGAACCAATTGGATTTAACACAAACACACACACACACACACACACACACACACACACACACATATATATATATATATATATATATATAAACATTTCATCCTAAAGCAAAAGAATATACCTTTTTCTCAGCACCTCATAGTACCTTCTCCAAAATTGACCATATAATTGGTCACAAGACAGAACTCAACAAATATAAGAAGATTGAATTAATCCCATGCCTCCTATCAGATCACTATGGAGTAAGAGTGGTCTTCAATGGCAACAAAAACAACAGAAAAAAAAAAGAAAAAACAAACAAACAAACAAACAAAACCAGAAATCCCACATATACATGGAGGCAGAACAATACTCTACTCAATGATAACTTGGCCAAAGAAGAAATAAAGAAAGAAATCAAAGACTTTTTAGACTTCAATGAAAATGAAGGCACAACATACCCAAATCTATGGGACACAATGAAAGCAGTGCTAAGAGGAAAACTCATAGCCCTGAGTGCCTCCAAGAAACTGGAGAGAGCATACACTAGCAGGTTAACTGCACACCTGAAAGCCCTGGAACAAAAAGAAGCAAAATCACCCAGGAGGAGTAGAAGACAGAAAATCATCAAACTCAGGGCTGAAATCAATCAAGTAGAAACAAAGAGAACCATACAAAGAATCAACAAAACCAGGAGCTGGTTCTTTGAGAAAATAAAAAAGATAGCTAAACCCTTAGCTAGACTAACAAAAGGGCACAGAGACAGTATCCAATTAACAAAATTAGAAATGAAAAGGGAGATATAAACACAGAAACTGAGGAAATTAAAAAAAACATCAGAACCTACTACAAAAGCCCATACTCAACACAGCTGGAGAATCTGGATGAAATGGACAATTTCCTAGACAGATACCAAATACTAAAACTAAGTCAGGATAAAATAGATCATCTAAACAGTCCCATAACCCCAAAAGAAATAGAAGGGGTCATAGAAAGTCTTCCAACGGAAAAAAAAAGCACACCTTCAAAGAAGACCTAACACCAATACTCTTCAAACTATTCCACAAAATAGAAACAGAAGGAACACTACCCAACTCATTCTATAAAGCCACAATTACCCTGATACCAAAACCACATAAAGATCCAACAAAGAAAGAGAACTTCAGACCAATTTCCCTTATGGACATTGATGCAAAAATACTCAATAAAATTCTTGCCAACCGAATCCAAGAACACATCAAAATGATCATTCACCATGATCAAGTAGGCTTAATCCCAGGGATGCAGGGATGGTTCAATATACGGAAATCCATCAAGGTAATCCACTACATAAACAAACTCAAAGAAAAAAAAACCACATGGTCATTTCATTAGATGCTGAAAATGCATTTGACAATATTCAACATCCTTTCATGCTAAAAGTCTTGGAAAGAACAGGAATTCAAGGCCCACACTTAAACATAGTAAAAGCAATATACAGCAAACTGATAGCCTACATCAAACTAAATGGAGAGAAACTTGAATCAATCCCACTAAAATCAGGGACTAGACAAGGCTGCCCCCTCTCTCCATATCTTATCAGTATAGTACTTGAGGTACTAGCTAGAGCAATTTGACAACATAAGAAAGTCAAAGGGATACAAATTGGAAAGGAAGAAGTAGAACTCACTATTTGCAGATGATATGATAGTATACTTAAGTGACCTAAAAACTCCACCAGAGAACTCCTACAGCTTATAAACAACTTCTGCAAAGTGGCTGGTTATAAAATCAACTCAAGCAAATCAGTAACCTTCCTATACTCAAAGGATAAGCAGGCTGAGAAAGAAATTAGGGAAATGACACCCTTCACAATAGCCACAAACAATATAAAGTATCTTGGTGTGACTCTAACCAAACAAGTGAAAGATCTGTATGACAAGAACTTCAGGTCTCTGAAGAAGGAGATGGAAGAAGACTTCAGAAAATGGAAAAATCTTCCATGCTCGTGGATTGGCATGATTAATATAGTTAAAATGGCCATCTTGCCAAAAGCAATCTACAGATTCAATGCAATCCCCATCAAAATCCCAACTCAGTACTTCATAGAGTTAGAAAGAGCAATTCTCAAATTCATCTGGAATAACAAACAAGCCAGTATAGCTAAAAATATTTTCAACAGTAAAAGAACTTCTGGGGTAATCCGTATTCCGGGTCTCAAGCAATACTACAGAGAAGTAGTGTTAAAAACTGCATGGTATTGGTACAGTGACAGGTAGGTGGATCAATGGAATAGGATTGAAGACCCAGAAATGAACCCACACATCTATGGCCACTTGATCTTTGACAAAGGAGCTGAAAACATCCAATGGAAAAAAGATAGCCTTTTCAACAAATGGTGCTGATTCAACTGGAGGTCAGCATGCAGAAGAATGCGAATTGATCCATTCTTATCCCCTTGTACTAAGCTCAACTCCAAGTGGATTAACGACCTCCACTTAAAGCTAGACACACTGAAACTAATAGAAAAGTAATCGAGGAAGACACTTGAGGACATGGGCACAGGGGGAAGTTCCTGAACAGAACACCAATAGCTTACGCTCTAAGATCAAAAATTGACAAATGGGACCTCATTAAATTACAAAGTTTCTGTAAGGCAAAAGACTCAGTCAAAAGGACAAATTAGCAACCAAAAAATTTGGAAAAGATCTTCACCAACCCTACATCTGACAGAGGGCTAATATCCAATATATACAAAGAACTCAAGAAGTTAGACCCCCAGAAAACTAAATAACCCTATCAAAAATGGGGTACAGAACTAAACAAAGAATTTTCACCTGAAGATGGCTGAGAAGCACCTTAAGAAATGTTCAATATCATTAGTCATTAGGGAAATGCAAATCAAAACAACCCTGAGATTTCACCTCACACCAGTCAGAATGGCTAAGATGAAAAACTCAGGAGATATCAGGTGCTGGCGAGGATGTGAAGAAAGAGGAACACTCCTCCACTGCTGGTGGGATTGCAAGCTGGTACAAGCACTTTGGAAATCAGTCTGGCGGTTCCTCAGAAATCTGGCCATGACACTTCCAGAGGACCCTGGCATACCACTCCTGGGAATATACCCAGAGGATTCCTCTGCATGCAATAAAGACACATGCATCACTATGTTCATAGCAGCCTTATTTATAATAGCCAGAAGCTGGAAAGAACCCAGATGTCCCTCAATGGAAGAATGGATGCAAAAAATGTGGTATATATACACAATGGAGTACTATTCAGCCATTAGAAACAATGAATTCATTAAATTCTTAGACAAATGGATGGAGCTGGAGAACATCATACTAAGTGAGGTAACCCAGTCTCAAAAGAACACTCATGGTATGCACTCACTGATAAGTGGGTATTAGCCTAGAATCTTGGAATACCCAAGACACAATCCACATATCAAATGATATCCAAGAAGAAGGAAGGAGTGGCCCCTGGTTTTGGAAAGGCTTAATGCATCAGTGTAGGGGAATACCAGAACAGGGAAGTGGGAAGAGCTGGATGGGGGAGCAGGGGTTGGGAAAAGGGCTTATGGGACTTTCTGGGAGCAGAGAGCCAGGAAAAGAGAAATCATTTGAAATGTAAATAAAAAATATATTGATTTAAAAAAAGAATATTGTAAACAGGATTAAATAAAGTCAACCATAGGTCAAGAGGCAGTGCAAGCAACCAATTGACAGGAAGGAAACAGGATTATAAAAAAACAAAAAACAAAACAAAACAAAAAACAACAAAAAAACCTCCTCCCCAATCCCTCTTGGATTCATGGTCTCTTCTTGTATGATTATTACTGTATTTTATATAAACATATAACTGACTCTATTTAATGTTGTTCATATATACATGTATTTAGGGCTGATCATTTATGATTTGGCAACCTCTCAAGGGGCTTGTCTCTGGAGAAAATTGATTCTTCCTCCCTCAGCAGCCATTGATTGTAGTTCCTTATCTAGTGGTAGGGCTGTGTGAAATTTTCCTCATTTCCATTAGCATGCCCACTGGTGTGGTCATTATGCAGGAATTGTTTAGGCAACCACATTGTTGAGATTTCATGGCTATATCTCCCTGTCATGTCTAGAAATTACTGTTTTACAGGAGGTGTCCTGGTACTCCTTTTCTTACAATCTTGCTGCCCACTTCTTCTACTATGTTCCCTGAGTATTAGGTGTTAGGATTATGTTGTAGATGGATTAATGGAGGATGTGCATCCCATAGTTACTTATACTCTGCATTTAAACCGGCTATGAATTTCTGTTGCAAAAAAAAGTTTTTACACTTATTTATAGGTATAAGGATTAGCGTTTTAAATACAGTTAGAAGATATATTGATTTAGGAAAATGGTAGTAGTCATTTTTCCTTTAGGGTCTATGACTTCTCCAGCCATGGTGGTTGACTTGGTTTATAGTACCTTCATACTGAACATGCCTTAAACACAATTAGACAAATGTTGGTTACCTCCAAATTATAAGTACCAATATTGTACCATTGGGTTATCATATTTGATTAGTCATTGTGGTTCCCAGGCTTAACAACTGATTACCTTTACCCCTTGGCAATTTTCCTAAGACCTTCTGATACTAGGAGAAGTAGCTCACTAGGAGGGTTTTAGGTCAGTACCAGTTTGGTTCCTCCATCCTGTGTCTGAAGAGTATAGGTTCTTCAGCAATAAGGTCTTAACCTTCAATTTCTGTAAGGCAACCAAAAGCAATCATCTGTATTGTTTTGTGGCTCTCTTGGACTCCATGACCAACAAGTTAAAGGGATGTTTCCCTAATTTGGTACTGGGATATTTGTTAGATAGTCTATGGGGAACATTATCACCCCATGTGACATACTTTCATTTAAACCATTTATATGTGTCTTAGGATTTCATTGCTGTGAAGGGACAACATGACCTAAGCAACCAAGAAAAAACATTTAATCAGGGTTATTTTACAGTTTCAGACGTTCAGTACATTATCACCAAGGCAGGACGCATGACAGCATGCAGGCAGACATGGTGTTGGGGAAACAGAGAATTTCATATCTTGATCCTAAGGCAGCCAGAAGGAGACTTTCTTCTGTAGGCAGTCTGGAGGAGGCTCTGGAGACCTCAAAGCCCTGCCTCTACAGTGGCACACTTCCTCTAACAAGGCTCTACCTCTTTTGTTGATACAGAGTTGAACATTCCTTGAGTGGGAAATGAGGATGACTATAGGAAAAGTAGAAAAAAAGATGCAGAGAAAAGAGATAGATTTGGGAGGATTGCCAATGAATATTGCAGCAGCCCTGTGTTTATTTTTCATAACCTTTTTAATACCTCACAGTATTGTGAGGAGCAAAGGTACAAGCTAACAGAAACAATTCCAGAAATATACACAGGGCACCTGTTCTTATCCAGAGGCTTCCCTTTTCTTTCCACCAAGGTCAATAGAACATTCAGCCTCTTGCCTCCAACCTCAAGTGTACCTCCTCCTATAGTTCCATGCCTCAGCAGGCCAGGAAATCTGCCAACAGATCCTGACCTCTCTTGACTCTGCCTAACAGGCAGACTTTCTCTCTCTCTCTCTCTCTCTCTCTCTCTCTCTCTCTCTCTCTCTCTCTCTCTCTCTCCTTCAGAGAAGCAGGAAAAATGGCTCCTGACATTCCTCCAATAAGGTCACCCTTCATAATAGTGCCACTTTCCATGGGCCAAGCATATTCAAACGACCACAATATGTACATATGCACACATACATTATATTTATTGTGTTATGTTCATTTTAAAGTAAGATAATAGAGTAATATATTTCTCTATAATTTTCTCTAACATCCTTAGGGTTAGTTCTCCTCCCTCCCTCTCCTGTGTTTTCTTCTTCCCCTTCCACAATTTTTGTCCTTTGTACTTTTTCCTTCTCTTTTAGCACCTGTAACCTACTATTTCTTTTTCTAGAGCGCCTCACTTCCCATAGTCTCTATTTTCATGGCTTCTGCGGTTATTGCAGGCTTTATACTCAAATCTAAGGATTCAGAGCTAGAACCCACAAATAAAAGACAACATTTGACATTTGTCTTTCCAGGTCTGTATTATTCCATTTATTTAACAACTGCTGAACATTTAAGTTGCTTCTATTTCCTATTTACTGTGAATGGATCTGCAGTGAACATGGGTGAGCAAGTGTTTGTGGAGTAAGCATGTCTAAATTCTTTGGGTATGTGTCAAGGAATGGTATAGCTGGACCATATGGTAGATTTGCTTTTAGCTTTTAGAGAATTCTCCACTCTAATGTCCAAAGTGGCTTCAGCTATATCAGTTTGCAATCTTATCAACAGTGAATGAAGGTTCTTCTTTTCCCACACCCTTGTCTGCATTTGTTGTCAGTTTTTTTTTTCCTTTTAAACTTAGCCATTCTGACTGGAGTAAGAGGAGATCTTAAAAGTGCTTTAATTTGCATTTCCCTAACTGCTAAGGAGTTGAACACATTTTAGCCATTTTTATTTCTTTCTTGATAACTCTGTTCGGATCCATAGCCAATTTTTAATTGGGTCATTTGTTTTCTCGACTCTTAGTTTTTTGAGATGCAGCTCTCCTCTCTCACACATCTTAAAAAAAAAAAAAGATACTAATGTACAATTTCTTGGTTCTATAAACTACATTTGCTTTTATTTGCAAATAGGGTATCCTGCAGTGATTATGCCACCATATCTGGTTTATTGATAGATTTTCTTTTTAAATAGTTGTTGTGGAGGACAACGCTCTGGGAAGTCTTTGGACCTAAGAATTTAAGCACAGCTGTTGGCATTTTTTACATAAACTATAAACATGTTGAAAGTTTTTGAGCCGGAAGCCGACGAGAATCTCACTGAAAGGTGTGTTTTGAGAAAGACTGGTGTAAAAGGTAGGGTATTTGTTCTAAGTCCAGGGCATACACTCAGAATGAAGTTCATCGGTCTGCGAAAAGGAATTAGGATCGCCTCAGAAGCCACTCTGGAGTGCAGTCTCTTCACATCTTGAGGTGCAGGTCGGGGTGCGGTTTGGCACGGTCTGAATTCCCGGTGCCTCGCCCATTCCTTAGATCTCTGACGTTCCTTTTCTCAGAAGTTGGCACTGTCCTCCGGCTTTTCCAACCTAGCCCTTCTAAGCTTGTCAGTCACATGCGTGTAGCCAATCACCACCTAAGACGTAAGCACCAATGAATACACAGATTCGCAGGAAGAGAGGCGGGTCTGAAGTGCAAACGATCCAATCACTGACGCCAACGGCCGACGCCTCCGAAGGCAGTTATTTGCTCTAGTGCTTTCTTAAGATGGCGGCGGCTAAGGACGGATGTGGCTTAGAAACTGCTGCTGGAAACGGTCGGCGGCTCCACTTAGGGATTCCTGAAGCAGTGTTTGTGGTAAGAAACCCTGTTTCTCGGCGTCTTGATCTGTAGTTGAAGATTGCTTTCCAGTCACTTCCCAGGCGTGGGTCGTTGGGAGGTACTGAGCTAAAGGGTTCGGAAGGGAACGTCTGGCTTGTTGCCCCAACCAGCATCTTGGCTTTTCAGGCCAGACCCGGTATAGCTGAAGAAAGGTAGTCCAACCAGGGCCCAGAAGAGGGAGCAGGGAGGAGGACTGGCACCTTTGCTGGAGCCAGATGCAAGGCAGGGTGGGGCGTGGCGTCCTTTGAGACTGTCCAGTTGCTTCCTGTTGCCTTAAAAAAAAAAAAAAAGCCGGTTATTGAGCTCAAGATAGCTGTGATGATGCTGGAAAAGTAGATGGGTGAGAACTTTTAGTACAGTGAGCAGGCAGAACAGCTGTGAATAGGGTGTGGGTACTGAGTGGCACCTAGTCAGCTTGAGCAAGGTCGTGGTCCCTTTCCTTGGGAATGGAACCGGACTGCTGAGAAAGTAGGTAGATGTTAGCCCAGACGTTAAGTCCTTGTGTTCTTGCTTTTAAGAATTGAGGCTTATGTAATGGGTAACCAGCTGTTATTAGGTTTTTGAAACCGTTTTATATTTGGTTTTAGTTATACTATTTAAGCAGTTTGTAGACAACAAATTTTATGCAGTTGTGAAGATTGTGGGGAATGCAATTGGAAAGTTTCATGTAACAGGACCGACCAAAATTTAAAGAGAAGGTATAACTTGTATCTATTTTCTCACTTATTTGTACTGAAGTATTATAAAATCTTGGTCAAAAATTCCTTGATTTTTTTTTAGTATGTACCAAAAATTATATATACTCTGTCTTATCACTAACATTCTTCAAAAGACC
Organism: Apodemus agrarius; assembly: GCA_964023405.1. Lineage (NCBI taxonomy): Eukaryota > Metazoa > Chordata > Mammalia > Rodentia > Muridae > Apodemus > Apodemus agrarius. The sequence goes on from OZ030010.1 coordinate 149,149,601, forward strand.
CTTTTTTCTTTCACTTAAATCACATTTTATATTATATATTTTAATGTGCTGGTGGAATAAATTTTTGTGTGTATTCTCAATGTGCTGTGCTCTTAAAAATATTTTTCAAGTGATCTTTACATGAAATAATATTTTCTGAGGTTCAGAAATTTTCTTAGAAAATTTGCAAAACTTTAGGAGGCAGTTGCTGTTTTTCAAATTTTGTAGATGTAGTTGATGAAACCCAGAAATAGAGGATATGAGTGAGATATCCAGAATTAGCATTTGAGCAGTCAGGAGGGCTTTAGAACCTCTTTGGTCATGCTCTGCTTCCTAGAAGTGAGCAAGTTTTGTGCTATTTCTCCTGATCCTACTATAATGCCTGATATATAAGATTGTAAATATGTAAATTTCCATTCTGCCTTAAATGTAACATAGTAGCCAGATAGCAGTAACTCCAGAAATAGAATTAATGAATACAAACTTTATCTGAGATATTTATCATAAAATATACTTTATTTTTTGAGACAGAGTCCCACACTGTAGCCCGGGTTGGTCTAGAACACACTGGATTAGTATGGCCTCAGATTTGTAGCACTCCTCCTGCCTCTCCTTTCCAAGTGTTGAGATTAAAGACAGACACTGTGACATCTGGCTGTAAAATTTTATGGTTAAATTTTATAACACGATGTAATAAGCAGTTCAAACTTTACATAATTTTCTTGATGTTCCAAAACTAATGGAAGCGGCATGATATTGTAACAATATAAAATTGTTTTAGAGAGTATTTGAATCTTGCCCAACTTCCATCTTGCTGCTTAGTCTTGAGTATCTGTGGATGATCCATATTTATGGACTTATTTTGGAAAATAAAATGTGTTCAATTGAGTTAAATCTGTAAGAAAAATGATAAACTTGGCACACAATTTTCTCAATTCTTTAGTGATTAGAGCACATGAGTAGGCAGTGTGCTTCATTGCTAGCAGTTTTCATATTTATTACTAGGGCCACATGAGAAATGTATAAAGCAGGCAAGTTTATGTGTCCTAAGTTAAAAACAGAAAAATAAAGAATAAATTAGCTATATAATGCATGTAAACTGTCTGAAATTGTCTTTAACTTTTTTTTCCTTTTTTTGAGACAAGCTATTATGTAGTCCAGGCTGACCCAAATTTGTTACATATCTGAGGCTGGTCTTGAACTTTGGGTCCTTTTGCTTCTACTTCCTAAGTTCTGGGATAACAGACTTGTACCATCGTGTTTAACTTATCTTTAACTTTTTTTCTGGCAGTATTGGGGATGACCTAGGGCCTCCTGTATTGTAGGCAAGTGATATACCACTGAGCTCCAGTTGGAGCCATCTTTAACTCTTTATAATTATGTTCTAATTAAAAACAAGCCTTCAGAAAAGAAAAATTAGTTCTCTCCAGTGGAGTCTCACTGGGTATATTAGCCATACTTAAAGGTTGGTTCCATGCCAGACAGTTAGTAGATGGCCACCACAAAATTAATTCAATCTTAGTTTTGTAGACTTTTTGTGTAGTATTGTTTGAGTATTTTTTTTCCTCCCTCCTGGCCTTTTGCCTGGATGCTATCATTTCAGATTTTGTGTTTTTATGGATTTTTTTTTGTGTTTTTTTCATTACAGTTTTTAAAATTATGGCTTTTTGTTTGCCTGTTTTCTAAAGAAGAGAAATTGGGGAGTTGGGGAGATGGGAGGAGCTTAAAGGAGTTGGGGGAGGGGAAAACTGTGATAAGAATATTATAAAATTAAAAAAATTAAATGAAATGACCCTTTGAGGAAAATAAAACTTGTTCTTTTACGTTTTATAAACATAGTAGTAAAAATCAGATTTGTGATATGAATTTAAAATTTTGTATATATTATTTTTTGTATTAAAGGAAGATGTAGATTCTTTCATGAAGCAGCCTGGGAATGAGACTGCAGATACGGTGTTAAAGAAGCTGGATGAACAATACCAGAAGTATAAGTTTATGGAACTCAACCTTGCTCAAAAAAAAAGGAGGTAATCAAAATTTCTACATTTAAAAATCTTTATTATAATTATTAATGAATATAAGTTGTGAATGCTAATGAATTTTACTGATATACTCATACACACAAATATTGTGCTTGGATCATATTCATGTTCCCTGATGCCAACCACCCTTTCCTTTTACTTTAGTGTGGTGTATTTTCTTTATTGTATAATATTCCATTTCTACATATATTCATAGACCATGCATACATACCTGTTTATCCAATCATTTATTGTTCTTGATTATCGTGGATACTTTCTTTCCTTTGGATATGCACCCAGGTGAATCAAGTAGTATTTCCATTTTTAGTTTTTCAATTATGTGTGTGTGTGCTCACACCTGTGCAGGTTCATACATGCCATGTCACAAGTATATGCTCCCATGTGCCATAGTGGACATGTGGAGGTCAGAGAAAAACTTTCTAGAATCATTTTTCTTCTGCCACTTTGTTGAGGCAGGGTCTCTCTTTGCTATTTTTGCCACTTTGTATATTCAGGCTAGCTGACCTATTAGCCTCTGGGCAGTTCTCCTGTCTCCTGGGCACTTCTCATCTTGCCATGCTGTGATTATAGACACCAGCCATTGAATCCTGTTTTTTTCTCTTTCCTTCTTTCCTTCCTTCCTTCCTTCCTTCCTTAATTCCTTCCTTCCTTCCTTCCTTCTTTTTTTTTTTGTGAGATTCAGAGGTTGAACTAAGGTTGCTCATCAGTAAGAACTTTGAGCCATTTCTCTGGCCTCATTTTTATGTTTCTGAGGACCATTCATATGGTTTTTTATAGAAGGTATTATAATTTACATTATATAAGGTAACATTGCATTTATATTATATAACAGTATATAAAGTATCCTTTTTCTGTATATCCTTGCTAGTATTGCTAATTAATTATTTTTGAGATAGAGTCTCATGTAGTGCAGGCTGGTCTTGAATTTGCTATGTAGCAAAGGATAACCTTGAGGTCCTGATCCTTTTACCTCTACCTCCCAAAGGTTGGCATTACAGGTGTGTACCATACTGGGTAATTGAACCTAGGGCTTCATGTGTACAAGGCAAGTGCTCTACTTTTGAGTTATACTGCTAGCCCTTTTTATTTTTTATTTTGAAATAGGTTTTTAAATCGTCCAGGTAGTTCTTGAACATTCACTCTTCCTGTCTCTGCCTCCCAAGTATTTGGGATGACAGCCCTGCATTACCAGGCACACCCTGGTGTTTTTGTTGTTTGTTTGTTTGTTTTTTTGTTTTTCGAGACAGGGTTTCTCTGTATAGCCCCGGCTGTCCTGGAACTCACTCTGTAGACCAGGCTGGCCTCGAACTCAGAAATTCGCCTGCCTCTGCCTCCCAAACGCTGGGATTAAAGGCTCTGTGGTTAAGAGCACCAACTATTCTTCTAGAGGACCCAGGTTCAATTCCTAGCATCCACATGATAGTTCACAATAATCTGTAACTCCAGGATCCAACACCCTCCAACAGACATACATAGAAACAAAACTCCAATGTACATTAAATAAATATTTTATGTGTATGAAAGAAAGTTTTGCCTACCTGTATGTCTGTGCAGCATGTGCATGTCTCGTGCTTGTAGAGGTCAGAACTGATGTCAGATCTACAACTGGGCTATGGATGGTTGTGAGCTACCACATGGGTACAAGGAATTGAATCTGGGTCCTCTGAAAGAACAAGTGCTCTAAACCACTGAGTAATCTCTTTAGTCCCTTAAATATTTTAATTAAATGTTTGTATCCTTAGTATTTTCTTTATGGTTTATTAAATATACTTTGTTTTGCAATGTTTATCAAATATTTTCTTATATCAAAAATATTTAAATAAAATTCATAAAATATAACTTATTTGTAAATAGTTTTTAAGGACATATTAGTTGAAAATTGCAATGCTAGTAATATGGTTGTGATGCTTATTTATTTTTTTGTTTTTGTTTTTGTTTTTTCATTTTTTCAAGACAGGGTTTCTCTGTATAGCCCTGGCTGTTCTGGAACTCACTCTGTAGACCAGGCTGGCCTCGAACTCAGAAATCCACCTGCCTCTGCCTCCCAAGTGCTAGGATTAAAGGCATGCGCCACCACTGCCCACTATGATGTTTATTTTTGCTGATAAAATACTATGTTAACCTTTTTTTCTCTCCTCACAGGCTGAAAGGTCAGATTCCTGAAATTAAACAGACTTTGGAAATTCTGAAATACATGCAGAAGAAAAAAGTAAGTGTACCTTTGTTTGCAGGTATAAGCAAATCAGGATTTTTTTTTTTTTTTGGTAGAGACCTGATTTCCATGACGTTTTGGTTATTGGTATTTCATTTGTGCTATAGGATTCATGCTATCTTTTTGAGCATATGCAGTAATATTAAAAGTAGTATACTTTGATCAAAAAAGATGGCTTTGTGGCCTTCCCCTAAAATGAAGCCTAATTCTAAGGTCCTCGCTTAGATTATTTTGTAGGGAACTGTAGTACCAGAACAGAGAAATGGTGGGGAGGGGGGGGAGTGATTGGGGAATGGGGGGGGAAGAGGACTTATGGGACATATGGTGGGGGGGGACTGGAAAGGGGAAAGCCTTTGGAATATAAACAAAGAATATAGAAAATAATAATAAAAAAGATGATTTTAGGTATTTTTTAAATGTTTTATTCTGAGGTAATAACATTTAAGAGTATTTATTTATTTGTTTTTATTTTTATGTGTGTGCTATTGGCATACTGGCTTTATAGAAAGAATTTGGGAGTGAGTGACCCTTCTGTTTCTGTTTTTTTCTGTTTTTTTTTGGGGGGGTGGCGGTTTCTTTGTTGTTTTCTTTTGGATAGTTTGAAAAGATTGGGTGTAGATCGTTTTTAAATGTCTGGTATAATTCTGTGAATCTGGACTCTTTTAGCTGGAAGGCTTTTTATTATTATCTCCTCATTTCTTAGAAACCTGTTTAGGTCACTGACTTCTTGGTTTAATTTTGGTGGTTTGGCTGAATCCTCATCCATTTCTTTTAGGGTTTCCAGCTTAATGGAGTACAGGTTTTTAAAATAGTCCCTCATAATATTCTACATTTCTTTGATGTCTGTTGTAATGTTTCCCTGTTCATTTCTGATTCTTTTAATTTGGATTCCTCTTTCTTTCTTTTGGTTAGTTGGGTCAAGGGAATCTAAGTTTTCTTTGTCTTTCAAAGAATCAGATCTTCGGTTTTTGATTCTTTATATTGTTTTCTTGGTTTCTATTTAGTTGATTTCTGTTCCGATTTTTATTATTTTTTGATGTTGATTGGTTTGGATTTGGTTTGTTTTCTTGAGCTGCATCATTAAACCATTTATTTGTGTTCTTTCTGATTTTTTAAATGTAGGCACTTAGAGCTGTAAATTTTCCTCATAAGGCTGCTTTCAGTGTGTTTTAGAGAGGTGGTACATTTTAGAAGAAGCTTCCATGTGGTGCTGAGTAGAATGTATTCTTTGGTCTTTGGGTATGATTTTCTATAGATATCTCTTAGGTCCATTTGATGTATGATGTCAATTAATTCTGATGTTTCTCTGTTTTTTGTCTAGATGACCTGTCTATTGGAGAAAGTGGGGTATTGAAATCACCTACTAATGGATTGATATTTATCGGTGTCTAAATTCAGTAGTATAGTTTTTTTAAAATGAAATTGGGTGCCCCAGAGTTTGCATATATGTTTAGGATAGTAATAGCTTCTTGGTTAACTGTTTTCTTGATTAGAATGATGTGCACCTCTTTATCTGTTCTGATTAATTTTAGTTCGAAGTCACTTTTGTCAGATATTAGGATAGTGACATCTGCTTGATTCCTAGTTTCATTTGATTTAAGTACTTTTGTTTATCCTTTTACTCTAAGGCATTGTGAATCTTTAAAACTAAGATGTGTTTTGGAAACTTAATAACCTTTATATCTGTAGGGACTATTGTTATTTTATGGGTGAAGGCTTTGATAAACAGTGACAGCTAAATTTACACAGATAGTAAATAGCCTAGTCATTTGGTGGTAACAGTCATTTATTTCTTTTCTAACTAAGTAAATCTTCATGATGGTACTCTTTTAAATGTCTTGGGATTAGGTATGGGAATTCTCCTTTATAACCTTGATAACCTGGCCTGTTTGTGGTACTGTCTTTTTTTTAAAGGAGTCCACCAATTCAATGGAGACGAGATTCTTATTGGCAGATAACCTGTACTGCAAAGCTTCAGTTCCTCCTACTGATAAAGTGTGCCTGTGGTTGGGGGTAAGTAAATGTTATAGCCACAGTTAATATATTTGTAAACCAATATTTTCTGACTAGCAAAATATATTTCTTCTTAATATGTAATGTCTTTATCTCCCTTTGATTTTAGAAAGAATAAAGCTATAGAGTTCAAGTAGTCCTTATTAGAAACTGACTGGAATTAGGAGTGTTTTTTAAAGATGTTTAAAGATTTTTCCCAATCAAGACAGAATTGACCAAACCTATTCTTGTAGCGCTGTGTGTGTATGTGTGTGTGTGTGTGTGTGTGTGTGTGTGTGTATGTGTATACACTCAGGGCTTTGAGTGTGCTGGAAAAGCAGTCTACTATGGTTCCATTCATCAATCCTTTGTTTTTTTTAAGACAAGATTTCATATGTAGCCCATATTGTCTTTGAGTCATTCTTGCCTTTGTTTACAAAATACTGAGATTGCAGACATGCTACCATGCCCAACTATTTCTCCAGTTAATGGTTCGTCTTTTATAAATATGTCAGAAGGAAGAGAGTGGGGAGAGGATGTGGCTCACTTGGTAAAGGACTTGCTTTACAACATGACAACTTGAGTCCAATACCCAGAACTCACATAAAAATGTAAGACATTGTATGTTTGTGATCCTATCCCTTGAGAGTCAGAGATAGGAGGATCACTAGGAGTCATTGGCCAGTTAGTCTAACCTAATTAGTGAGCTCTGGGCCAATGAGAAACTCTGTTTTGTATGATGGGCAGTCTTCCTGAGGATGACACCTAAGGTTGTGCTGGTGTTTATATACATGCACACATATATACAAACATATAAAGCATGTAGCAGAAGGAAGAGTAAAAGTCAAATAATACTGTTTTACTTCTGATAAATGTTTGTCTATAGGAGTGTAAATAGTTCTACAAAGAGCCCTATGAATTTAAGGAGAAAAAGATTATAAAAACTTTGAGGTTAGAATAATTTAATTTTTATTTTATGTGCATGAGTATATTTTATGTACTTGGATCTATGTGCACTGCATGCATTCCTGGTACTCATGGAGGCCAGAAGAGGACATCACATTCCCTGGAACTATAGTTAAGAGATGGTTGTGAGCTGTTATGTGGGTGCTGGGAATTGAAACTTAGCTCACTGGAAGAACAGCTAGTGCTCTTAATAGCTGAGCCATCTCTAGCCACTAGAGACTGTTGTTAAAATACTCTGTTTTAGATGCTTTCATAGATTTTTGTCTATGCTTTTTCTTTGTTCTTTTGCGGGTTTTTTTTTTTTTTCTGTTTTATCTTGAGATAGGGTCTCTCTATGTGTCCCTTGCTGTCTTGGAACTTACTATGTAGACTAGGCTGGCTTCAAACTCAAAGAGATCTGCCTGCCTCTATCTCCTAAGTGCTGGGATTAAAGACTGACACTATGCCTGGCCCAGCACTGTCTGTGCTTTTTCAACCTTGCTTTTCTTAGTCTCCAGAGCTAGCTAAATACAGGATTTTTTTTTTTTTTTTTTTTTTTTTTTTTTTTTTTTTTTTACTCAAGGCAAGCGCCTATGCAAAGTAGCAAGTACACAATGCACAGTTTCCTGCTATCCCAATTGCCTTATTGGAGGGAATTTTCCTTTGCAGCTGTTGCAGGAGATACTCTAGTACTATGAATGATGGATCATTTAACACAGAGGAGTTCACTTTTATCATATAGTTAGTTCATCTACTCAATCTTTGTTAGTTGAGTTCATTTCAGTTCTACAATTGTAATTTCCTGTTTAGGCCTAGTTCTGTTTCTGAAAGGGAAGATTCAGTGTTTATCACTTAAGCTTTTATTTTCTCATTTTTAACATTCTCTAAAATTTTTACACATATATACAATGTATTTTCATATCTATTCTCACTGTGTTCCTTCAATTCTTCCAGGCACTTCAACATATTTCCTTCTAGACTTCATGTGAGATTTTTATCATCATTATTAGCTCCCTGCTTTCAATTAGTATTGCCTATATATAGATGGGTATAGGGGCCATCTGATGAAGCATGGGCAACCGACCAATGGCAGCATCTCTGAGAAAAGTGACTCTCCTTCAGTAGCTAAGGGATTGGGTATCCGAAGCTCCTCCTTTATCCATGCTGTAATAACTGGAATAATCTCATATAGGCAGTCATGGCTACTGTGAGTTGATTTATTCATCAACCATGTCATGTCCAGAAGACAGCATTTCACAGTTCTTCTCTGGCTTTTATATTCTTTCTGCCCACATCTGTGATGCTCCTGAGCTTTGGATTTGAGGAAGTTGATGTAGAAAACTTTTTTTATGGCTGAGCATTCACAGTCACCTATTCTGAACAGACCAGTTATGAGTCTCTGTATTAAATACTCCCCACTGTAAAAAGAATTTTCTCTGAACCAAGATTGAGAGCAGGACAAATATTCTAGTATAAACAAAATATTAAGAAGGCAGTTTGACATGACCATTTAGTGGAACAGCAGCAGTAAGCTCCACCTAGGGCTAGTCTATAAATCTCTCAGTCATTGGGCTACTAAAGTATAGAACATATACCTGAATGTATCAATGTGGAATGACTGTCTATATTCAGTTTTTCCCTGACCATTTTGTTTTTGTTTTTGTTTTTGTTTTTGTTTTTGCTTTTGTTTTTTTCGAGACAGGGTTTCTCTGTGTAGTTCTGGCTGTACTGGAACTCACTCTGTAGACCAGGCTGGCCTCGGACTCAGAAATCTGCCTGCCTCTGCCTCCCAAGTGCTGGGATTACAGGCGTGCGCCACCACGCCTGGCGACCATTTGGTTTTTAAAATTAAAGTATTTTTTTATTTCAAGAAAGATGATTTCTTTTGTGTGTATATGAATGTAATTTTGGTCCCATTCTATTATCTGGGAAAATAATAATACTCATATGTTGGATCTCCTTTATTTTTAATATCTGTTATATTCTCTATTTTAGTCTTTTTCATTCTATTTGATTTTCTTCTCCACAACTTTTTGTTTGTCCTTGTACTTATTCTGTATTATTTATTTTACTCTTTTTTTTAAAAAGAAAGGTTTGTTTTTATTTCATGTCTATGAGTGTTTTGCCTACCTTTTTATGTGTGCATCATTTGTGTGCCTGGTACCCCTGGGGGCCAGAAAAGGGTCTTGGATCCACTGGAGCAGGAGATACAGGCACTTGTGAGTGATTGGAACTGAACCAGGGTCCTCTGGCTAACAGACTATGAGGGGTATGTACTCTTAACCCCTGAGCCATCTCTCTAACTCCTCTTTCACTTTCACCACTTTATTTTCATTTTCTTTGCTAACTTCCAGCTTTTTTCATCTTTATTTTGTTTTATTGTCTTACTTGAATACTTGAATTCAAATTTCTTTCATAGACCACTGTCTCCTACAGTCTTCCCTATCATAGTAAATAAAACCTTTTATCTGGTCATTAAGAACAAAAACCTTTCAATCATCTTTGACTCTTTTAACTTACTCTGTTAGCCAGGTCTTCAGCAAACCCTCTTCTAAATATATCGAGAAGCTAACAATTTCTCACTTTTTTTTCTGCTAGTACTTTGCTCTATGCCATCTTTGTGGCTGTGACTGTGGAAGTAATATACGTATATTAGCTTCTATTATAAGTGCCAACTTGGTGGCTTTAACAACAGAACTTGGTGTCTTTTGTGGTTCTGGGGGCTAGAAGTTTGAGATTAGCCTTGGAATCAGGGTCATTTTTTCTAAGGGCTGTAAGGGAAAATCTCTTCGCTTTATATGTCCTTTATAACTTCTGCACATATATGTATATGTTCAGAATTTTCCTTTTTGTATTAATACGTGTGAATGAGCTTATTTTAACTTGGTTACATTTGTAAAGAAGTTATATGCTCAAAAATTTTTTGAAATTTTTTTTTCAGTCTGAAAGTACTGAGGGTTAAGGCTGTATTTTTTTGGGGGGAAAAGATACTGCTTAATCCATTATATATTTTATTTCTGCATAAGGTTTTAGGTACCAGAGGTTAGAGCTTCAGTATATCTTTTGATGAACACAGTTTAATTTAAATTAACATCTTAAGTTCATTTTCTTGCTTTTGTTCCTGTATTCTAAAACTCTTTTCAAACATAGTGGGTAGAACTATCCATTTACTTTGCATTTAAGCTCCTGTTTTCTAGTATTTCATCAACTATATAATAGGGGTAAGGCATCATGACAGTATATAGACTCTCAGCATTTGGTAGGCTAATTGCCTCAGGTTCAAGGTTAGCCCGGGCTACTGGGTAAGACTGTCAAAATAATCCCTCTTCCAAACATATAGAGATAGTAGAGTGTTGTGAATTGTAGTTCATCTAACTGTTCTTTAGAATACTAGAACTGTACTTTACCCATTCCCATATTCCTTCTATCCTCTATCCCCAAATTACTCCCAGTCTCTGATAATCACTATGCATTCATTTTTAAAAAGCATCTAAAGAGATATAGCCTACTATATTTGTCCTTTGTGTCTGACTTATTCCAGTTAGTGTTCTGATCTTTATATTATTTGGAGTCCCATATCTACCATGTGTAAATGACTCAAATCATCTCTTTGAAGAAATTTTCTCTCTTGTTAACAATTAAGATAAAGTTTGCTATTTTTAAAAGTATATAGTTTCATAGTTTTTAGTGTGTTCATAGTTGTGGAACCATTAACTCTTTCTATCGCTAGAACATTGTATTTACTCCATAAAGAAACCTCATTTCTTCATTCTATATCCCTTCTACTACCTCCTTTCTTCTGGCATCCACCAGACTTGACCTTTACCAGATGGCCTAGAAGCTGTAGCAACTACCAATTTACTTTCTTCCTCTGTGTATCAGCTTCATTCCTTCATTGCACCCTGTTGTGTGTATAAACCACACCTTGTTTATTCATTATCAACTAATAGATATTTGGTTTATTTCTTTTTTTTTTTGGCTGTTGTGAATACATTTTTTGTACCAACATATATTTTCAGTGTTTTTGAGTTATGTATGTTTTCTGGCTTTTAATGTTTGTTTGCTTGTTTGCTTCCTTTGTTTTTGTGGTTTTTTTTTTTTTTTTTTTTGGTACTCCTGGCTTTACTGGAACTTGCTATATAGAGTCTATAGCAAGACTCTGCTTTTTCCTCCAAAGTGCTGGTATTAAAGGCATGAATTATCATGTCCAGCCTTTTTTTTTTTTTTTTTTTTTTTTTGGTTTTTCGAGACAGGGTTTCTCTGTGTAGCCCGGGCTGTCCTGGAACTCACTCTATAGGCCAGGCTGGCCTCGAACTCAGAAATCCGCCTGCCTCTGCCTCCCAAGTGCTGGGATTACAGGCGTGTGCCACCACGCCTGGCTCATGTCCAGCCTATTAATGTTATTTTTGTGGTAGTTTTTGTTTGTTTTGGTTATTTCTCTTTAGTTATTTGAGATTGAATAACTATCATTACAGCCACCCATCTTCTTACAGAACTCAGAGACTTGCATAAGCTAGGCAGGTATTCTACCAATGAACTATGTCCTCAGTTACTGTTTTTGTTGTTGTTTGTGTGTTTGCTTGTGACAAAGTCTTCCTGTGTTGCCCAGGCTGGCCTTGACCACCTACTCTTCCTGCATCTGAATCTTAAATGCTAGGTTAATGCTTTTTGTTTTGTGCTTCTTTGTTTTTTGAGAGATTGTTATATATCCTAGGCTTGCAATAAGCTATATAGCTGAGGATGACCATGAACTCCTGACCCTTTTTGTCTCTCCCTCCCAAGTACTGGCATTATAGGTTTGACTTTTTCTGTTTTGTTTTCTTGAGATAAACTCTTACTAGATAGCACAGGCTGGCCTTGAACTTGAAATTCTCCTTCCTTACCTTTCTGCATTCCAGGATTATAGCCATGAGTCTCTATACTAAGCTTTAATACTTGTTTGGCAGACAACACATTTATTTTCTCTTGCTATAACTGAATTCTCAAAGACTTGGAAATTTATAAAGAATTGAGGTTCATTTGATGCATCTGGAAACTGGGAAGTTCAAGAGGATAGTGTTAGCATCAGGTGAGAGCTACAGGTGAGAGCTGTATCATAATATGGCAGAGGAGATCACGTAGTAAAACAGTAAACATACTAGCTTGGTGCTTTCTTTTGACAAAGTTACTAATACCATCTTGGAGGTTCCTTCTTCATGATGCCATGTAAATCTGATTACTTCCCAAAGACCCCACCTCCGAATACCACTGGTATATGAATTTGGTACTTTTCATTCTGGAGGACAAATATTAAATTTATAGCAAAGACATCTATGAAAGCCTACTTCAGTGTACCTGCCTTTTAAATAGTCAGCAGTCTATTTCTTGATATTCTTCAAGAAAAAAGTTTATATATACATAGGTAAAATCACATCCATCTGCCTTTTTACAGAAATAGTAACACACACTATTCTTTTACACGCTTGATTTCAAAATGTGTGTTGTGATTTTGTGTATTGATACCTCATTTTCTACATGAAAAGTTACATTTTCTGTAACTCAGGGGTGAGCAAATTTTCTGTAAATTGTCAAATAGTAATATTTTCTGCTTTTCAGGATACATGGCCTTTGCTTTATGCCCCACTGTAGCAAAGTCCAAGACAAGTGGACTGTGTTTAGCCCAAGGGCTGCAGTTTTAATATACTTGCCCTAACCTAGAGATTATTAAGTAATTGTCATGACTATTTTTCTTCAGGCAAATGTAATGCTTGAATATGATATTGATGAAGCTCAGGCATTGTTGGAAAAGAATTTATCAACTGCCACAAAGAATCTTGACTCTCTTGAAGAAGACCTTGACTTTCTTCGAGATCAGTTTACTACTACAGAAGTCAGTATCCTTTTAACAAATAAACAAAGGGAAGAAGGAGAAACATTTTAAAAAATTCTTAAATATTGTTTTCATGGGAACAATGACTTTATTGTTAAATAAATGTGAAGTTAGAGATTGCATAAGATAATGACTGTCATTTGAATCAAAAGTTTAATATAGAATAATAAATTAGAAATGTAAAGATGTGGACAGCAGGTTCACAGTGATAAAATAAGTTTCTTTTCAAATATTTTACTAAGATACCTTTAGGTTAATTTCATTTTTCTGGCCAAAAGCAACCTAGGGGAGGAAAGGATTTATTCAGTGTGTACTTCCAGGTTACAGCTCATCACTGAGGGAAGTCAGAGCAAGAATTTGAAGCAGAAACTACAAACTGCTTGTTAGCTTTCCCTTACTCATTCTCAGCTAGCTTTTTTTACATTACCCATGGACAGACAGACATGTCACAGGCCATAGTGATGACTCTAGTCTGTGTCAAGCTAAGGCTAACTGGGGCACTCTGCTTTGTCTCTTCTTTTTGTTCCTGACACACTTAAGAAAAATACCTAAGTGCTATCCTTCACACTTCTCTTTTCCTAACAACTAAGAGTGATTCAGTCATGTCAGCTTTTCCCCATGAGGTTTTCTGTACTATAATATTACTTAGTTTTGGTGCTATAGAACCTGCACATAGTAGACCTGTTCTTTACAACATCACCAGCATGAATTTATCAAGTCCACTCTTTCTTTATGATACTTCAGTTATTAGCTTGTTTATATGATATATGCATATAGTCAGTCTTGAGTGCTTCCCTCTAGTCTTTTCTCATACCTCAGCCAGTGTCATCATGTGGATTGAATTTCATAAACAGATTCTTCTCTAGAACATTGCAAGTTTCATATAACTAGTTGTTTTATTCATCCCTAAAATGTCCCAGGCTGTTTGTATTTTCTTCTTTTATTTGTTCCCCCTATTTCCCTTTATTTACTTGGAGATACTCCTTTATTATTCATATGCCAGTTTAAACATCAGAGCATTCCTCAATATTTTGCAATCCTGTCAGTGTGTTTTTTTTCCTGCTTTGCACATAATACTTTGTTTTCCTCTCTTACCCCAAGCTCTTCAAGTGTAGGAACTCCAGTCTCCCCAACATGTAGCATGTAGTAGCAAAATTCTTGGGTGAGGTAAGATAGTTTTTTTGAGGTGTATGCCAGGATTATCATCTAACTAGTGTTATGAGTACTTGATTCAGCTATGAAATCCCTAGTTCATAGGAAGGCTTCCTTGGTGGGAAGGGGGCTGTTAATTATGAGGGAAAAATGAGATGTAATGGAAAAGTCATCCAAATTGAGTCCTAGGAAATTTAGAGAAAGAAGTGCCATTTATCATCAATATAATCCTGTATAAATTGGAAAAGTTAGAATGGTAGACAGGCATTAGAGTATGTTCTAATGAATCTAAACTCCTTGAGGGAAGGGGCTTCACCTATCTTGTTCAAGGCTTGTTTAGGTACTCTAGTACCTAGTCAAACATAGTAGGTATTTAGTAAACTAAAGGATCTGTTTAACCTAGATAAAATTTTTGGTAATTGTATGTTAGTATATAGAATGAACAGACTCTTCTTAGCAATTGATAGTACAGCAACATAGTTACCTACAATAGTTGCTACTAGTATTTTTGTTTGTATGATTTCTGTGTTTTCTTTTGTTTTAGCTTTATGAGTAAATTATAATTTCATTTGTTATCTTTGCAACTATTTTCATTTTCCTTGACAGTTCTTTTCAGATATGGCTAGGGTTTATAATTGGGATGTAAAACGAAGAAACAAAGATGATTCTACCAAGAATAAAGCATAAAACTGGCAATTGACAATGTAATTCAGGTCTCCAAACATGTTAAATAAGCCGATGTTTAAAGATTGATCTAACTTTCACCGATTTTTTTCACAGCAAGATTAAAACTTAAAAACAACTGTTTTATTTATTTATGAAAACAAAATTACTTTCAAATATTTTATGAAATTAACAGTATTTTTTTCATATTTCCCTAAAATGTAATGCTGCTTTTGTTTTATTTTATCTGTTATAAGACAACTTCTAACTGAAATGGCCGAAAACTGTGAGGAATGCTATGGAAGCTGCTGAATGCTGGGCAACAGAGCAGTTTTCTTTTTCTTTATTGATTGATGTTACTCTCACTTGGATGTGGTAAACCTTTTAGAGGCAGGAAAGACAGACAGTTTCAACATTTGTAGGCTTGTTCTTCTTTAGTACTTAAAGGACATTATCTTTTGTTGCTGTTTTGTTCTGTAAATGGGGTTTCATACATTTCTGCCTAACCAGTAGCTTTTATACTCTGAACTTTTCAGAAAATTGTTATTTGCTTTCCTACACAGTACTGATATACATAACACTTTGATCCCAAGTAAGTATACTGTATCTGCAATGCCAGTATAAGGGAGACTTGATCAGTGTGAGAGAGTACTACCCATTCAAAACTTTAAGCTAAGGTAATTTTATATTATGTAACAGTTTTCCAAAGCACCTTGAACAGGAAGAGTAACATAAATATAAGTCTGCATTATTTGAAGAGTTGTAAGCTTTTTTTTAGTCATGGTAAAATTTACATAGGGCAGATATAATCTTTGGAAAGCCATTGGTACTGACTGTGGTAAAAGTACTTGGTGATACAGATTCTGGTGAAAACACATGCATGTTATTTTATCTCTGTGTAGTAAAAAATATACTTGTACAATGTTTTGTACTTGTATTTCATGATATTAAAACAGTGATGTTCAACCTGTTGCCTGACAATTTTTTCATTTTACTCTTTGTCTTAATCTGTATAGGTTTCTGGCAAATACCATAAATTAGGTAAAACAATCATTTATATTGCATTGGTCTGGAGACTGTTAAGTCCAATCTAAGTACAAGGGCAGAGCCTTCATGATTTACTTATCCCCCCCCCCATATCTTAATATTTTGGGATATTAGACCTTGTTTTAACATGAGAAAAAAATCTCAGATAATATCTTAACATGAGTCTCTTCACAGTTTTTTAATGAGATTTATTTACTTGCACATAACTAGTATATTTTAAGAGCTTTATATTTGTAGAAAGAACAGAAAACATTTGGGACAAATAAGTAAGTAAGATTTTAATCTAAAATATACCAAACTTTCTTTTATTATTATCTTTTTTGGACAATACATTTTGATCATGTTTTCCCTTTTATCAACTCCCAAACTTTCTGTTTTTCTTTTATAAATTTTCTTTAGTTTTTCTTTTATAATTTTTAAAAATTTTAGAATTTGTAGTTTGTAAGTACTATTTTTCCCCACACTGTAGTAATTATATTGGTACAAGAGGTCCTTGTTAATATAGGAATGGTGTTTTTTCTTCTTTTGTCTTAAATATTTATACAGATTTAAATATGGATTTGTAGATGATGTCATTTGTTTCATGATATGCTGTTTTAGAATAATATAACCATCTAGGTATATAACATGGTATAGCTTATAGCTTATAACATGGTATATATTTATAGCACAGTATACTGAGCAAGAATATATGGGCTGAAGATTGACTGTGAAACTTGATGTATAATTTCAGTTTAACTGTTTTCCTTTATAAATTGTTAACATGTGAGAAACACTGAAAAATAATGGGGGTGGAGATGTTTAAATTCCACTTGAAGTCCTTAGCCAACCAACCTTCTTCCTTCTACCTTTCCTTCCCTATCTCTCTTCTTTGATTAGGGTAGTACTCTGTAGCTCTAACTGGACTGAAACTCATTGTGATTCCAAGTTGGCCTTAGACTCATCATCTTCCTGCCTCAGCCTCCCAAAAGCTAAGATTGCAGGTATGTGCTACCATTTCTACCTACTTCCTTGTTAATTACTATCCCTATGCTCAGTTTCTATTTTTTGTTTTATGCATAAATTTATAGAAAACAAAATAGTATATTTATAATGTATTCATTCTTAACATGAAACTGGCTCATAAAATGCTCTCTTCCTTTGAGACAGACTCTCAATGTTCCCAAGTTTTCAGGTCCTTCTGCTTCTACCTACCAAGAGTTAAGATTACAAGCATGAATCACCAGGCCAATCTAATACTCTTATTTTAATATTATTTTCTAGTTTTACAGTAAACTATAAGTGAACCACAGTAAGCTCATTCTTTTATTAGATATTTGGGTTGCATCTAAACTGTGCCTTTCTGTATTCATGTATTCTAAATTCCTGTATTTAGAATTTTTTTCTGAAACTAGATTGCCAAAAAATGAAATTATAGAGTCAAAAGTTTTAGCATTTTATTATCAAGTTAACAGAGCTGTTTTGTTAACAGAGCTTGATACAGCTGGTTTGAGAAATAAGTGAAACATTGTTAACTAAGACCAAACAGCAGCTTGAAAAATTGTTTTCCTTCTGTAAAAGCTCAGGATCATGGGTAATTTCTTCATATTTAAGGCAGAGACATGTTAAACTGGTATTTTCTTCATCCAGTTGTTTGTTATGTAATATTTTCCTAAATTCATGTTTTCCTTTTTCTTAATTTGTATTTCACATTCCCTCCTGCCATATAAAGACTGGGCTAACTATAGGGGTAGCACCTCGTTCAGGGCCATAAAGCATGTATAACCCAGAATAAAATTGAGGTCTGGCTTCCAGGCAAAAATTCTACCTCTGTACCATGTCTTGGTACTTTAGAAATACCTAAGTATGAAATGTTAAATTTAGTTCCATGATGAACAAATTTTCTCTTTTTTCATTTGTTGTTCTCAGCTTGAAACTTAAGTGATAACACTTTTAAGTCAAAATACTTTACAACCATTTTTTACTTTGGTAGCTATAATCTCATGCCTGTTTCACAGCCATGTCTGTGCTTGTTTGCACTAATGTGGCATAAGTTGGCCCAAAGGAATTAAGTGCATGAGCAATACCCATTACTGCTGTTTTGTGTGTTCAACTATAACTGGAGTTACTGGAAAGTGGCCTGATGTTGGTATCTGAATTTGGGTCCTCTGCAGAAGCATTATGAGCTCTTAACTACTGAACCGCTTCTCCAACCCCCATTATTTCATTGTTTTTTTTTTCCTAAATTAAATTTTATTCTTTTTATGTTTATGTGTCTGTTTGAATGCTCTCAGGCCAAAAGAGTGAATCAGATCTCGTGGAGCTGGAGTTAACAGGTAGTTATGAGCCACCCAATGTGAGTGTTAAGGACTAAACTTGGTACTCTATAACAGTAGTATATGCTCTTAACAGCTGAGACATCTCCAAACCCCTCCTCACTTCAGTTTCTTTTTTTAAAACTTTTTTTGAAAGATTATTTTATGTATATGAGTATTTTGCCTGCATGCATATATGTGCACTTCATTCATGCCTAGTGTCATGGAGTCCCTGGAACTAGAGTAACATAGTTGTGAACTGTCATGTGGGTGCTAGGAATTGAACCCTGGTCCTTAACAGGAAGAGCTAGTGCTCTTAACCACTGAGTCATCTCTCCAGCCCCCAACTTCATTTTCTTTTTCTTTTTTTTTGTTTTTGTTTGTTTGTTTGTTTGTATTTTGTTGTTTTTTTTCAAGACAGGGTTTCTCTGTATAGCTCTGGCTGTCCTGGAACTTACTCTGTAGACCAGGCTGTCCTTGAATTCAGAAATTTACCTGCCTCTGCCTCCCAAGTGCTAGGATTAAAGGCGTGCACCACCAATGCCCGGCTTTTGTTTGTTTGTTTGTTTTAATTTTTTTTCCAACTTCATTTTCTTAACAGAATATGTTTGGAAGATCTTTTTTTTTCTAAATCCAAAGGTAAATGATGTAATTATGAGAAGAAAGGTTCCAGTTTAAGATCAGAGACACATCTAAGACAAAATAAATGGTTTTATTGGTTTATATATTATATATTAGAAGTTGTGTGTGTGTGTGTGTAATCTTCACAGAATTATTTTTCTTATTGGAGCTTTAAACAGAGTATTGCCCAAGGTTTCATCTGCACATAAAAATACGTGTGGATTATGTTCTGATGTTCAATTAAAGAGTACACTTTTGTTTATGTCCCTTTGACTTGTTAAATGATAAATTTGTTATAACCACATTAAGCCATAAAGATAAACCTGATGTATACAGGGCTTTTTGACAAATTGTTTATAAGATACTGTAGCTTTGGATTTATGACAATTTTAATCGGTTTTTGGGTTGCTGTGGGTTGAGTTAATGTGTTGGAACTTTCAAACTGTATGGCAATGTTGAGAGGTGGTATATTTTAAGAAGGGTGTCTTAGTCATTTTTTGTTGCTGTGATAAACACTACAACCAAGGAAAAATTTTAAAGTAAGCATTTAATTGGGCCTATAGTCCAGTGGGTTAGAGTTTTTGATGACAGGGACAAGATAGTTGATAACACATCACAAGTGCAAGCAGAGAATACATTGGGAATGGCATGAATCTTTTCCTCATTTATTCACTTTACATCCTGATCACAGCCCCCCTCCTCCCAGTCCCCCCATATGGCTCCTCTCCTTACCTCCTTTGAGAAGGGGGAGCCCCCCATTTGGATGCCAACCCACCCTGGCAGATCCTCTCTTACTAAGGCCAGACAAGGCAGGCCAGCTAGGGAAACAGGATCCACAGGTAGGCAACAGATTGAGGGATAGCTACTGCTCTAGTTGAAGACCAAGCTGTACTTCTGCTTTATTGATGCAGGGGCTAGGGAGGGGGGCTAGGTCCAGCACATGTGTGCTCTTTGATAGTTAATATCTGAGAGTCACCAAGGGTCCAGATTAGTTGACTCTTGGTCTTCTTGTAGAGTTCCTATCCTCTTCATGTCCCTCAATCCTTCCTCCAACTCTTCCACAAGGCTCCCCAAGCTCTGTCTAACGTTTGACAGAAGGTCTCTGCATCAGTTCTGGTCAGCTGCAGTAAGATAAAGGAGATCAAGGGGGTACAAGTTGGAAAGGAAAAAGTCAAAGTATTATTAGTCACATGATATGATAGTATATACATAAGTGATCCCCAAAATTCTATCAGAGAACTACAGCTGATAATTATCTTCAGCAAAGTAGCTGGATTCAAAATTAACCTTAAAAATAAATTAGTAGTTTTTCTTTATACGAATGATAAACTGGCTGAGAAAGAAATTAGGGAAACAACACCTTTCACAGTAGTCACAAATAATATAAAATATCTTGCTGTAACTATAACCAAGCAAGTGAAAGATGTGTATGACAAGAACTTAAAGTCTCTGAAGAATGGAATTGATGAAGAAATCAGAAGATGGAAAGATTCCCTCATGTTCATGCATAGGTAGGATTAGCATAGTAAAAATGGCCATCTTATCAAAAGAATCTATAGTTTCTATGCAATTACCATCAGAGTTCTAACAGTTCTTTTAGGCCTTGAAAGAACAATTCTCAACATCAAATGGAAAAACAGAAAACTCAAGATAGTCTAAAACAATCTTGAACAATAAAAGAACTGGAGGTATCACTATCCCTGATTTCAAGCCATACTGTAGTAAACTACATGGTATTGGTATAGAAATAGATGGGCTGATCAGTGGAATCAAATTGAAGACCCCCCTCCAATCACTTGATATTTGGCAAAGAAGGCATGATTCTTTTGAACATTCAAAGCCCACTCCTAATGTTAATACTTCCTCCAGCAAGGCTTTACTTTTTTTTTTTTTTCTGAGACAAGGTTTCTCTGTGTAGTCCTGGCTGTCCTGGAACTCACTCTGTAGACCAGGCTTGCCTCGAACTCAGAAATCCGCCTGCCTCTGCCTCCCAAGTGCTGGGATTACAGGCGCGCCACCACCGCCCGGCAAGGCTTTACTTCTTCTTCTTTTTTTTTTTTTTTTGTTTTGTTTTTGTTTTTGTTTTTCGAGACAGGGTTTCTCTGTGTAGCCCTGGCTGTCCTGGAACTCACTCTGTAGACCAGGCTGGCCTTGAACTCAGAAATCAGCCTGCCTCTGCCTCCCAAGTGCTGGGATTAAAGGCATGCGCCACCACCGCCCAAGGCTTTACTTCTTAATCCTTCCCAAACATTACCACCAACTGGGGAGCAAGTATTTAAACATGAGCCAGTGCATTGCCATTATTAGTCAACTGCAGAGGCATACACTGAAGTAAGCCTGGGGGTATAGTTCTCAGGCAGGATTAGGATAGTATTTGTGGAATCCTAGTTGGTTTTTGCAAGAGTACATTATAAAAACATGAACCTGGCTCTTGAAATCACTTTGCTCTTTTAAGTGTTTATTATGTTGTGTTACAATCAAAGGATCACTTAAAACTGAGATGGTGGCAACTTGTCTTTAAACATCCATACCTATGAACTAAAACACTCTCTCTCTCTCTCTCTCTCTCTCTCTCTCTCTCTCTCTCTTCTCTCTCATCTATCTATCTATCTATCTATCTATCTATCTATCTATCTAATCTATCTGTATCTATCCTTTTTTTGTTTTGTTTTATGTGTGAGTGTTCTGTTTGCATGCCAGCAGAGGACATCAGATCCCTTTATAGATGCTCATGATCCATCATGTTTCCTCTGGAAGCGCAGCCAGTGCCCATATCCAGTGAGCCATCAGGACATCCTGGAGACACCTGTTTATAAAGCACCTAAATTGTAGTACAAAATAGACCAAGACACAAGGTAGATAGTGATTAGATAAATATGTTTTAGATGCTTTTAGTTTCTTAGTATGAATAATTTTAGTGTTTCTAAATCACAACTAAAATCTAGAGAGTAATAATAGAAAAAATGAATCAATGAATAACAGTTTCTTGGTTTTCCTTCAGTTTTTATGTTCAAAGCTACTTCAGTCCATGGCTGTACTATATTGAGGGTGACTTACCTCCTCTCCTTTCCTACCTCCTTCCCCTCTCTCCCTTTCTTCCACTTTCCCCCGTACCCCCTCCTTTTCCCCTTCTCTCCCTCACCCTTTTCTGTTTGTTACATTTTTTTTTTCTAGACTGAGTATTATAGTTCCAGGCTTTCAAATTCACTAGCTAAGGATGGCCTCTGCCTCCTAAGTGTTGGAATTATTAGTAAATATGTCTTACTTTTTCTAGCCCAGCAATAATTTGTCAGTGAAGTAGTCTAGAGATGGCTTAAGAGTGAAACTTTTATCTACTGCTAGGTATGGTATATCTGCTTATAATCTCAGCATAAACCCAACATGAGCTACAAACAAATAAGCAAACAAAAAACTAGGTTTTGTGCATGCTTTATCATTCCAACTTTCATGAAGTAGGGCAAGAGAATCATGAATTTGAGGTCAGCTGTATCTCAAAACAAAATCAACTGGAAAATGTATGCTTTGTGGAATCACCAAATCTACCATGATGTCTCTATTGTGATTGAAGATTCGATCCCATAAGATAGCAGTGTTAGAAAGTGTCATGGAACTGTTATGAAATAAGGCCTAGTGGGAGGTCTTTGAGGAACTTGAAAATGCCTTCAGGAGGTAGTTCTTAGGAGATGCTTGTTTTAAAAGAAATATGCCTGGTCCCACCTAGCTGTCTCTGCTATTGATTTGAGAAGTAACTTAGTTGCTCCTATTGCTGTTACACTGTGAAGTGAAACAGAAGTGGCTTTTAATAAACCTGTATCACTCCATTTGAGCCTCGAGCTTCTAAAACTAAGTAGGAAAAAACCTGTATAAAATAGCTCATCTCAGGTTGTTTCATTATGGTAAGAAGCTGACTAATGACTCCCATTTTCTTGTTGCTGTACATATACCATGGTAAAAACATTCAAATCATAACTGTGATAGAACATATCAAATACTTCCTTGTTTAAGTATGTTCAAATTGAGTGCATGTGGGCATGCATGTGGAGATCAGATTTGGGTGTCAGCCCTCACCTACATTGAGACAGGTCTTTTAATGTTTTTTACTGCTTATGCCTGGTTAACTGACCCTCTAAGCTTCCAGAAATTCTCCTGTTTCTACTTTCCATCTCTCAGTACGGCCACACTGGGATTACAGACATGTGCTGCTCTGCTCAGTTTTAGCTTTACATAGTATCTTGGGTTATAAACTCAGGTCATCAGACTTGTGTATCACTATCCATTGAGGCTTCTCACTGGCCCTTTGCTTTCACTTTTTTTCTTTTTTCCTTTTTTAATTGAAAAGGGAAAAAAAGGGAAGTAGAAACACTATGATAAAATTAAAGATTTACATGGAAAATATTTCAGATAAACATGTTAAAATTGACAATTTTCATAGAAAATTAGGTAGACATGTAAAACATTGCTAAATTAATTGAAATATGGGATAGAAACATTTTATGATAAAATTGAAGATTTACGTGGAAAATATTTCTGATAAAATTGTAGAAACGTAGAAAACATGTTAAAATGGAAAATTATCATGGAAATTTTATAATAATGGTAGCATAAAAGTATTCCTAAGTTGATTAAAAGTGGAATTATAAACATTTTCTGATAAACTTGTACATTTACATGGAAACTATTTCTGATAAAATTGCAGAAATATATAGAAAAACATGTTAAAATGAAAGATTATCATTGAAATTATATAGATAAAATAATAGGCATAAGGATAATTCTAAGTTTATTGAAGGTGGAATTATAAACATTTTCAGATAACTTTGAAGATATACATGGAAAATATTTCTGGTAAAATTCAAGAAATAGACAAACACTATTTCATGGAAAATTTTACATAAAGAATGATTGATGTAAATTTTTTAAAATTTTATTTGATATATTCTTAATTTACATTTCATATGATTTCTCCCTTTCCAGGCTCCCCCCCTCCTGAAAAGTCCCATAAACCCTCTTCCCTTTCCCTTTTCCCTGTTCCCCCATCCACCCTTTCCCACTTCCCTGTTCTGGTATTTCCCTACACTGCTGCATTAACCCTTTCCAGAATCAGGGGCCACTCCTTCCTTCCTCTTGGACATCATTTGATATGTGGATTGTGTCTTAGGTATTCCAGTCTTCTAGGCTAATATCCGCTTATCAGTGAGTGTATACTATGAGTGTTCTTTTGAGATTGGGTTACCTCACTTAGGATGATGTTCTCCAGCTCCATCCATTTGTCTAAGAAGATCATGAATTGATTGTTTCTAATGACTGAATAGTACTCCATTGTGTATATATACCATATTTTTTATATCCATTCCTCCATTGAGGGACATCTGGGTTCTTTTCAGTTTCTGATTATTATAAATAGGACTGCTGTGAACATAGTGGAGCATGTATCCTTATTGCATGCCGGGGAATCCTCTGGGTATATGCCCAGGAGTGGTATAGCAGGGTCCTCCGGAAGTGTCATGCCAAGTTTTCTGAGGACTTGCCAGACTGATTTCCAGAGTGGTTGTACCATCTTGCAATCCCACCAGCAGTGGAGGAGTGTTCCTCTTTCTCCACATCCTCAACTACACCTGCTGTCTCCTGAGTTTGTAATCTTAGCCATTCTGACTGGTGTGAGGTGAAATCTCAGGGTTGTTTTGATTTGCATTTCTCTAATAACTAATGATGTTGAACATTTTTTAAGGTGTTTCTCAGCCATCTGAATTTCTTCTGGTGAAAATTCTTTGTTTAGCTCTGTACCCCATTTTTTGATAGGGTTATTTGGTTCTTTGAGACCTAACTTCTTGAGTTCTTTGTATATATTGGATATTAGCCCTCTGTACGATGTGGGATTGGTGAAGATCTTTTCCCAATTTATTGGTTGCCGTTTTGTCCTTCTGACGGTGTCCTTTGCCTTAGAGAAACTTTGTAATTTTATGAGGTCCCATTTGTCAATTCTTGATCTTAGCGAACAAGCTATTGGTGTTCTGTTCAGTGTTCATGAGATGAAATTTAAGGTCACAGTTTCCTCTTCAGATGTATTAGGATATCCTGGGCTTGCTGTAGTAGGAGAGCTAGATTCTGATGGTGTTATACTGGCTTCTGTTGGTTATGTTTTTGCTATTGCCTTTTGCGAACTGGTGGTTTCTGGTATTGGATGGTCTTGGTAGCCTGGGTGTTCAGGGTTGGAGAGGCCTCCTGGGGGCAGTGGCAGCTATGTGTTTTGGGTTTGAGTAGGTCTCCTGGGAAGCAGACAGAGCAGTGGGGCTCTGTGCACTGATCTGAAACTGCTTCAGGTGTAGGTGCTGACCAGAAGGAAGATGGAGCTTGAACAGAGCAAGGCACAGCTGATGGATGCTAGGCTTGCTGGAGTCCAAGCAGGGGCAGGGGGGATTGGGACTGGAGTTTGTGTCTTACTTGTGTGTGTTGAGTTAGAGCTGACTTCTTGGAAGGCAGGCAGAGCTGTGTGGTGACTCATGAGTGGATTTTTATATCTTAAAATAATTCTCTTTTCTGAAATTCTCTCCAAATTGTAACCCTCATTCCATTCCTTCCATATAGAGAAAATATCTTGATATTGTAATCACTTGGTTTTAACATACCAGTCTGGTTATTTGGAATGTGCCTCCTATGATAGGCCTTTTCTCTTTGCTATTCTCTTATTTATGCAAGTTTGTCTGTAGGAACTCATAGGAGTCCACATGGTTTACTCCTTAGCTTACATCCCTCAAGCATAATTTCTTATATATATCCTTCATATGGCCAGCAGATTCAAATTGGCAGACTTCCCAAAGTAAACACATAATTCTTCCCTGTGCTTGATTTTCCCCTTAGTACTTAGTTCTAGGGTACATTATGCTATGGTGATTTAGGGATAGCCACAATTTGTTGCTTGTATTAGTCTGGGTTCTCTAGAGTCACAGATCGTATGGGCAGTCTCTATGTAGTTAGGGAATTTGTCGATGACTTACAGTCTGTAGTCCAACTCCCCAACAGTAGTCAGCAGCAGCTGTGGATGGAAGTCCAAGGATCTTGCAGTTGCTCAGTCCCACGAAGCAAGCCGGCAAGGAAGAATAAGTCTTCCTTCTTTCAATGTCCTTATATATGTCTCCAGTAGAAGGTGTAGCCCAGATTAAAGGTGTGTGTATCCATGCCTTTAATCCCAGATGATCTTGAACTGGAATCCATGCTTCAAGATCTCCATGCTAAGTCCAGGTCAGAAACTTATATCACTGAGCCTCCAGATTAGGATCATAGGTGAGCCTTCCAATTCTAGATTGTAGTTCATTCCACATATAGTCAAGTTGACAACCAGGAATAGCCACTATAATCCACCCCTTGTCAACTTGACACAGATAATATCTCATGTCCACATGAAACAATAACAAGGTCGTGAATACGCCTAACATGATATAACTATTCCTCGTACAATCGCAAACGCATTTGTAAATTTACAATGGGGCAATGTCCCTTGGGAACATTCTTTTAGTGTCTCAATACCAATTGATGTTAAAAGAATTGGAAGACAAATGTATCCTTAACAAAATAAGATAGAAGCATTCATATTACTTATAATCCTCATTTCTGTAACTGGTTACGTGGCCTTAGCTGGTATTTATAACTACCATCCTCTGCTACCCATTTTGTATTTCCTTCACCTTCAGCAAGCACCTCAGCAGGTCTTGGCTCTTTTCCTGGAGTATTGACCCATACATTCATTCCTGATGGGTCATCCTTCCTCATCCTGCTTGGATTAGGCTGTTGTAGTTAGTTTCCCATTGACTTTAATCACACGACATGGTAGTACTAAGAGACGCCTTAGGGGATCTCCTGCTCTCCAGACATAATCCTGCTTACCTCCATTGTGGAGAGGCAATCCAATTTCCCCACTGTAATCTGGATCTATCACCCCTCCTAACACAGTTATTCCTTTCTTAGCCTGATGGTTTAAGGGCATTAGAAGCCCAAAATGGCCAGGGGGAAATCTGAGCTTCCAGTTCAATGGAATGTTTGTTGTGGTTCCAGGTAGGAGCACTCCCCCCTCTGGAACCAAAACTTCTAGGCCAGCAGAACCTAAAGTTGTGGGGACAGGAAGCAAAAATTTTCCTAGCGGGTCACTAGGAGTGATAGTGAGTGGAACTATTCCCTTTTCCACCCCTTGATTCCTGGACCTATGAATCCTGACTATGGGAGAAACTGTACCATATATTGAACGCTGATTCAAAGCATATACTGCCTTCTGAAGAACTCTGCCCCAGCCCTCCATGCTGTTGCCACCTAATTGGCGCTGTAACTGTGTCTTCAAAAGGCCATTCCATCTTTCTATCAGACCAGCTGCTTCAGGATGATGGGGAACATGGTAAGACCAGTAAATTCCATAATCGTGGGCCCACTGTCACACTTCTCTGGCTGTGAAATGAGTTCCTTGGTCAGAAGCAATACTGTGTGGAATACCATGACGATAGATAAGGCATTCTGTCTTAGTTTGGGTTTTACTGCTGTGAACAGACACTATGACCAATGCAAGTTTTATAAAAGACAACATTTAATTGGGGCTGGCTTACATGCTCAGAGGTTCAGTCCATTGTAATCAAGGCAGAACATGGCAGCATCCAGGCAGGCATGGTGCAGGAAGAGCTGAGAGTTCTACATCTTCATCTGAAGGCTGCTAGTGGAAGACTGACTTCCAGGCAGCCAGGGGGAGGGTCTTAAGCCCACACCCACAGTGACACACCTACTCCAACAAGGCCACACCTCCTAATAGGTTCACTTCCTGGGCCAATCATATACAAACTATCACATTCCACTCCCTGGCCCCCATAGGCTTGTTCAAACATTAGTCTATGGGGGCCATACTGAAACATAGCATAATGCAAAATACATTTAGTCCAACTTCAAAAGTCCCTGTAGACTATAGCAGTCTCAACAGTGTTAAAAGTCCAAAGTTCAAGGTCTCTTTTGAGATTCATCCAATCACTTAACTGTAATCCCCCAAGCAAGACAGGAAACCAGCTGGGAAAGATCCAAACTCTGCATCTCCATGTCTGATGGCAAAGCAGTCTTCAGATATCCAACTCCTTTTTCATCTTTGTTACCTTCAACAAGGTTCTTTATTCTAGATTTGTTCCACTCCCTGTTAGCAGCTTTCCTTGGCAGGTATCCTGTGGCTCTGGCATCTTTAATATCTTGGGGGTCCCCAAGTCAATTTCAGCTTCACAGCTTGTTCCAATGTCTGAGATCCACACATGATCTTCTGTACATCTCCAAAGAGCTGGTGTCACTTCTCCAGCTCTGCCCTCTGTAGCACTCTAAGTTCAGATTGATCCACTCCACTGCCACTGCTGTTCTTGGTGGTCATCCCATGGTTCTGGCATCTCCAATATACTAGGGTCTTCCACTATAACTATTCTTCACCAAAACCTCTCATAGGCTCTGTTCATTGTACCAAGCCTCAACTCCTTTGCATGACCCCTTCAATCCTGGGCTGTCAATTACAACTGAGGGTACACTTTTACCAATGGCTTCTATGGCTTCTCACAGTACCAAGCCTCAGCTGTTCTTCATGATGCCTTCATGCCTTCAAAACCAGTACCACCTGGTTGATTCTACATGTTACCAAGTACAGCTGCAGCATGAGGTACAACCTTGGCTATCTCTGGAATACAACTTCGTTGTGCTCTCAGAAAACACTTCCCAGAGGATTTCACCTCAGTGATGCTGGTCTTTTCTTAATCACCACTAATTTCTTAGCTCCAGCTAACCAGCATCAATTGTCCCAGTAGTCTCTTTCTTTTGAATATAAAACCAGAGGCACGTGGCCAAAGCTGCTGAGTTCTGCTGCTTGCAGGAGCTGGAACATTAACCCCCTTGTTCTATTACATTATCACTGGAGTCCTTTTCCCCAGCTTCTTCACTGCCTAAGTTGGCTGTCCTAAATCTTGCTCCATAGACTGACTTTGAATTCAGGGATCTGCATAACTGCCTCCTAAGCACTGGGATTAAAGGTGTGGTCCACCAAGCCTGGATTTAAGTTTTTCTTCACCTAGAATTTGCTCTGTTCTAGACTGGCCTTGAACTCAGAGATCTGCTTATCTTTGCCTCCTGGGATTAAAGGCTTGTACTACCAAGCCTGAACCAAAATTTAGCTGGGTAGAATCTTGCCGCCAGGTCACCACTCCCTTAATTCAATTTAATATCCTTGAATTCAGCTCCATTTCACTTCCTGGAGTCCCTTTAGTACTCACACTATATAATTTGTACTTTTCCTTTCTCATCTTACTATGTTTGTTCAAAATTCTCTTCATCAGACTTAACCAGAGAACAAAGTCTTTGTTGGGCTTTTTCAAGACTTCCCTTGCAAATGCAATTAATATAAATCTCTTTACCATAGCCCTAGGCAGTCTCTTCAGACAATGGCAAAAAGCAGCCATGTTCTGAAGCCACCAAAACATCACAAAACAGTCTCTCAGCCATATATTAAAGTTCTTCTCCACTGAAACCTCTTGGGCCATCAGGCCTACACAGTTCAAATAACCCTCAGCACCACTGTCTTCAATATTCCTACTAGACTGGCCCATTAAGCCCCACTTAAAGCATTCTGTGGCTTTCCAAATCCAAAGTCCAGAAATCCACATTCTTCCAAACAAAAGCATGGTCAGGCCTATCACAGCAATACCCCACTTCTGGTACCACTTCTGTATTAGTCTGGGTTCTCTAGAGTCACAGATCGTATGGGCAGTCTCTATGTAGTTAGGGAATTTGTCGATGACTTACAGTCTGTAGTCCAACTCCCCAACAGTAGTCAGCAGCAGCTGTGGATGGAAGTCCAAGGATCTTGCAGTTGCTCAGTCCCACGAAGCAAGCCGGCAAGGAAGAATAAGTCTTCCTTCTTTCAATGTCCTTATATATGTCTCCAGTAGAAGGTGTAGCCCAGATTAAAGGTGTGTGTATCCATGCCTTTAATCCCAGATGATCTTGAAATAGAATCCATAGCCATAGTCTGTGATTAAAGGTGTATGTCTCCACACCTTTAATCCCAGATGATCTTGAACTGGAATCCATGCTTCAAGATCTCCATGCTATCCAGGTCAGAAACTTAAATCTCTGAGCCTCCAGATTAGGATCATAGGTGAGCCTTCCAGTTCTAGATTGTAGTTCATTCCACATATAGTCAAGTTGACAACCAGGAATAGCCACTACAATGCTGTTGTAGAGGAGATAATGCATTCATTTCTTAGAATCACTTAACAAGCCATAGCAGGGATATATCCCAAGCTGTCCTATAATACATCATTAGCTACTTACTAACATCATTTTGCTGTATATTTCATTTTAATTAGCTGTTCACCCTAGAATGTAAGTTCCTAAGTTAGAAATTTTTCTGCTATCCATCTATCCATAGTATATAGAACAAGGCTTGGCAAATGGTATCCTAATACTGTTTGCATGAATGAAGCATTGTTTTAAAACTCTAATAAAATATGTCCAAATAAGAACGAGGGAGTTTATCTTCCTCATGGAAAGTATATGAGAACAAATGTCACTGAAGTTGCTGTGGATGAACTCAGGTCCTAGTGCTTTCAAGACAAGCACTTTATCAACTAAGCCATTTCCCCAGCAATTTTGATTAATTTATACGTAGTTTTTAAAGTTGTCTAGTGTGTTTCCTTTATTTACTTTTTTACTTTTACTGGGGATATAGTCCAATGGCAGATTGCTTGCCTAGTATATAAGAGGATTGAGTTTGATTTCAGCACTACAGTAAACAAACCAAATCTCAGTTCTCTCTCTACCCTCAGTTTTTTGAGACAGACTGTCATGTATTTCAGGCTGGCTTTAAACTCATTATATAGCTGATGCTGACCTTAAACTCCAGATTCTTCTGTCTCCATCTCTCAATCCATCAAGTGATGGGATTATAAGTATGCCCAAAATGTCCAGATTTCTGTTTAGTTTCCTTTAGAAGTTTTGATTTTTAGTGTTTTAATTCCTATTCAATTTCTGTGTATGGCATGAAGTGAAAGTCAAGACTCATTTATTTGCATAAGCATTCCCAAATCTTTCAGCATCATTTCTTTTGGGGGCAGATGTTGTTCTTAGTTTGTCTTGTTTTTGTTTTTGAGACAATGTCTTTTTATGAAGCCCTGGATGTCCTGAAGTTCTCTATTTATACCAGGCTGTCCTTAAACTCATAAAGATCCACCTGTCTCTGCCTCTCAAGTTTTGGTATTAAAACTACATCCATCTTTTAGCACCATTTATTAAAAATATCATCCTTACACGCAAAGAAAATTGGGGTGGTAGGAGGATAAATTTGGGCTGGAATCCGTTATCTGAGTCTTGATTGCTGTTTCAATTGTTCTTGACTACAACTCTTATAAAGGACATTTAATTGGGGCTGGCTTACAGGTTCAGTTGTTTAGTCCATTGTCATCATGACAGGAAGCATGAAGACACACAGGCAGGCATGTTACTATAGAAAGTGCCAAGAGTTTTACACTATATGCACAAGCAACAGAACAAGAGGGAGCCACTGGACCTGGCTTAGCATTTGAAGCCCAAAGCTTACCTCTAGTGACACTTTCACTAACAAGGCCTATTACTATTCCATAAGCATTCAGATATGAGTCCATGGGGGCCATTCGTATTCGAACCACCATAATTGCTAAAAGTTTATAGTAGTATTTTCTTCTAGCAAGAGCTGAATATTGTGGAAAAATTCAATCTTAACCTAGGGTTTCTGCTTTGCCTTTGACCATTTAGTTTTTGGATAAAACACACACACACAATTTTTATATTTAAAATAAGCCTTAATCAGCACAAGAGTTGGGCATATATCTATCCTCTATGCTATTATGTCTATTTCAAAGCCAATTATTCTATTATAAAATTTGCCATATTTCATCTGGGCTGCTCCTAATTCCAATTAGCCAACCTTCATGGCCATTTTATTCATGAATCACCTAATTCATGTGAGCTTCTTCCTCCATCCACCTTCTTCTCCACCTGGTCTCTCCCAAAGGCGTCATATAGAACCATGATCAGAAAAAATAGCCATTTGTATGCTGATAACCAAAGCAAGATCATATTGAATCTAGATGCAGTGTGTCATTGTAC
This sequence comes from Apodemus agrarius, assembly GCA_964023405.1. Classification (NCBI taxonomy): domain Eukaryota; kingdom Metazoa; phylum Chordata; class Mammalia; order Rodentia; family Muridae; genus Apodemus; species Apodemus agrarius. Next base: position 149,181,557 of record OZ030010.1, read on the forward strand.
TTACCTCCACCCCAATATTTAAAACATTTTTCTTTTTAATTTTGAAATTTCTCCTTAAGAACTTTATTTTCTTATATTTAAATATTTGTCTCTATGATTTAAAAAAATTAGCTTCTCATATTGTTCTTTAAATTCAATACCTTATCAGTTTATCCTCTTGGGACCTTGTGCTGTTAGCCCTGCCTCAGCTGTTCAGCTATCTCAGGGCTCTCTTTCGGGCCAGGCCTCTCCAACTTGCCCTGCTTCTGCTTTAAGCCTTCATCCCCAGGCATCTGTCTGTCCCATGTGTCCTGCCATACTTGGTTGTGCCAGCACCTCTTACGAGACAGTGGGCTGGAGACTCAGTGGACCCAGACTAGGCTACTGTTTTTACCCCATGGGCCTTAGCCTAAGCTATGCTTTCTGCCAAGCAGAGTGTTGGCTTTCCAGAGCAGCATGCAGCCTATTTCTTTCTTTTTTTTTTTTTTTAAGATTTATTTATTTATTATATCTGGGTACACTGTAGCTGTCTTCAGACATTCCAGAAGAGGGAGTCAGATCTCATTACAGATGGTTGTAAACCACCATGTGGTTGCTGGGATTTGAACTCAGGACCTTCAGAAGAGGTCAGCACTCTTAACCTCTGAGCCATCTTTCCAGCCCGTGCAGCCTATTTCTATCAGTGGCTGAGTGAGTACAAAGCCTTTGCAGGTGCTATAGTCTAGCTGGACCCAAGCAGCAATAGCTTGAAAGCCACATTTCTGGGGAGGGTTGTTCCTCTCAACTGGGTAACTTCTGTTAGATAGTTTGATTTCATGTCCCATGTAAGGTGTGCCAAAATGTAGTACAACCACTTTAAACTTATCCTGGACTAGCTTTTGAATTAATTAGACTCAGACTGTTTATTTTATTTGACTTCGATAATTACTGGGGAGTTAACTCCTAATCTACTTTTCTAACTGTTGGCCTGGCTACCTGCCCAGCAGTGTACTCCAAATACTTGCTGTTTCTCCTGGCCACATGCTCATGATCCATCTCCTCTCAGGGGCTGGCACTGTGCTTTACTCTTGGGAGAAGCCCCAACTTCTGAGCTTTGTTTTTAAATTTAGTAGGGGCTTCTTTAAAAAGCCTCCTTCATACTATGTCTCTGCAGGTTCCTTCTTGGCTAAGAAGTCTTCTTTCCAGCTGTTCATCTTGTGTTGTTCTGGGAAGCTTTGGCTTTGCTCTCCCTCTCCCTCTCCCTCTCCCTCTCCCTCTCCCTCTCCCTCTCCCTCTCCCTCTCCCTCTCCCTCTCCCTCTCCCTCTCCCTCTCCCTCTCCCTCTCCCTCTCCCTCCCCCTCCCCTCCCCCTCCCCCTCCCCCCCTCTCCCTCTCCCTCTCCCTCTCCCTGTCCCTCTCCCTCTCCCTCTCCCTTTCCCTCTCCTCTCCTCCCCTTTCTCCCTCTCCCTCTCCTCTCCTCCCCTTTCTCCCTCTCCCTCTCCCTCCCCTCTTCTCCCCTTTCTCCCTCCCTCTCTCACTCCCCTTTTTAAAAAAGGGTCCAGATCTCTGGCTAGCCTGCTTTGGCTAGTCTGACTATTCCCTGCTTTTTACCTGGGCATTTTTAGGCTGTGAGCTTGGGTTCTAATTGCCATGAGTTAAGCGTCATTTTGTTGTAGTTATGCCCTGGTTCTGTTTCCCAGACCCATGCTCCCAGAAATATGATTCAGACTCACATTATATTTACAAATACCTTGGCCATATAGCTAGGTTCTGAATTCTTTCTCCTCCCGATGTCTCACCTCTATGTCCTGCCTAAGCCATAGGCCATAGGCTTTTTAATTGACAGGTGAGCATTGAAGCATCCATACAGTATACAAGATGATCTCTCTACAGAACATTTATCAGTGTTCTGTAGAACATTAAAAATATTTTATATTTTATTAATATAATCAATATTTTAGTCAAATATTTTTAAATTTTTTATTTCAAACAAAACAACTTGCAATTGTGGTGTTCAATGTACAGTACAATTGTCAATAATGAAAATTCTCTTTCATATATGTTACATTTAGATCTACAAATATAAAAATATAAATTATTCAATACTAAAAATGCTATCCTTATATGTTAATTTATGTTGCTAACCTCTGTCAAAAACTGAATAGATTTCAATGTGTAGGCATGCTGGAGGAAATGTCATTGTGTCTCCTTCACTGAATATAGACAATATATGGAACATGTATTAGAGACACTGAAAAGAAAATATCAGTGAAGCATCAGGAAAGAATGAGAGAATTCACAGTACTTTGGAAACTTGCTGTGGATGTGCCACTTTTTTTTTTCTGGTCTTTCTACCATGTGACAACCTGACATGTCATGGCCCAGCCCGAAAACTAAAATTCTGGATTATTTTCTGGAGTTGCCAAAAGAGAACCCTAGGAAAATAAAGACTACCAGGAAAGGGAAAACGGAGAGCAAGTTTGGAAAGTGATCCCATAGTGTTGATTTGAACTCCCAGGCTCCTGTCTGCTCTATAAAAACTTAACTCTATTTCTAGATTCTAAGAACTAAACCAAAAGATAGACCACAATCTAGTTCCCAGACTTGGCACCTGATTGTGGGCCAGCACAGGGAAGAGCTAAGTAGCTTTGAAAGCTGAACTGACATTGTAATCATAACCCACAAAGGACCTAGAAGATTTAAATAATCATAATCACATGATATGAATACATTATATTTAAGTGTATGTAGTATAATAAAAAGCACTTGGCATATAAAGATCCACAGAAATACTTATTTACATGAAAAAACAAATAATGAGTTTATATAAATAACATAAAGCTATAATTCAGAAAAAGCAAAACTGTTATGACCAAGATCTGTTTTATTGATATTAGCTAAAAACAAGTAAACCTTTAACAATGTTGAACAATAAAAATAAAAATGAACAAAATGAAAAATTTCTATCTACTCATACATTTTTTAATTACACAAAGCATAACTATATACTACATTTGAAAATTTACTTGAAGTAGATGATTTTCAAGGATGATGTATATTTATTCATGAGTATATAAGCATTTACCGATGACATAATGCTTTGGTAGTCATTCCCAATCCTATTGGCCACTTGCCACTCCAAGTCAAAAGTGGTCTTACTCTTTAACTTCAGAATCCATGTTGCTGCTAGAAAACCAACTAGCTGGGGGACTGTTATCTCACAGCCAAGCTTGCCTCATAAGAGAGAACTGTAGTCTTATTCCAGGAAAGAGAATGAATGTATGTGAAAAAAAGCATTCTCTTATTATTGAAAACTGATATTATATAAAATGTAGCTTTTTGCTACAGAGGTTGAGAAGACGCTGTATAAAATTGGCTCCAGATAGGTAACCTCAATATATAATAGTATATAGTCCTACAGAATACTATTCACTCTGTTTAATCTGAGGTTTTTCAAATATACTTATTTGTTCATGCCTCCTACCACTATATTTCTCTTAATCATCATGGACTACATATCTGGAAATATTGTTAATGAACCAGTCACAAATATGAATACAAGTGTAAATATCCCAAATATTAGTGAATAAAATCAGGCAGTATTTTAAAAGTATATCATGATTTAAGAAGAATTTAGCCAATTAATGTAAAGAAATATGTTTTAACATGAGCAACTTTACTGAAATAATTGTGTTGACAGGTTAATGGTTGAACACCATTTGATTCTCTCAGTGAATACCAGAAAGACAATTGAAAACTTCAAGATAAAGTCTTCCTTCAAATGCTTAGTAGACTAGCAATATGGCGAAATTTACATAACATTAGTTAATCCCGACCTGGGGTTTCTATCCTGCCTTTTACTATTTAGTTCACAGATAAAAACAACAATTCAGCCTTTATATTTACAATAAGCCTTAAGCAGCACAATAGCTGGACAGATACTACTCTCTATGTGATTAGAATCTACTTTCCCATAGATAACAAGTTATTACTTATGTTTCATCTAGACTGCTCTTAATTCCAACTGGCCAGCCTTCAGGGCTATGTTATCTTGATTCCTAATCCATGGCAGCTTCTTCTTCCTACTCTCTTACACCTTCTTCCTCCTTTTTCTCTCTTGAACCCAAGCCCAGGAATCCTAAACCCTACCTATGTCTCCTCTGCCCAGCTATTGGTTGTTGGCATATTTATTTACCACTCAGAAATAACTGAGGGCAGGGTCACAGGTCTACATGCAGAATCCAGGTCTTGGAGGCCTATACTTAGCTTTATAATATATAGCAAGATCAAACCAGTTATCATTCAATTTTAGTCAGTGTAAATCAAAAAACATGAAAAGAAAATATTAGAGAAATAAAACACTTATGGATTATAATTTCTGCCTAACAATTGGAAGAAAACCATTAAAAATTAGTTGAATAATAGAGTTTAGTAAGAATTTTGTTATAAGTTATAAATATAAACAAATTCACAGATTTCCTACATGCTAGAAATGATCAGTTAGAACAATTGGAGCCAGTATAATGTATATAACCTATTTAGAAGTAAATAAAAAATTCTTGCAATAAACAGAAAATGGCTAAACATGAAAAAACAATGAAAAGTTACTAATGAGCACAAAGCATTAAGATTACACATTATGTAAAATTTGTAAAGATGGGTGTGTCTACTATGGATCATTGTTCCTGAGTGAAATTAGTTTCAATCAAAATCCCAACACCTGGGCTGGAGAGATGGCTCAGTGGTTAAGAAGACTGACTGCTCTTCCAGAGGTCCTGAGTTCAATTCCTAGCAACCACATTGTGGCTCACAACCATCTGGAATGGGAAGCTTGCCCTCTTTGGGTGTGCCTGAAGATGGTGACAGTGTACTCATATACATAAAATAAGCAAATAAATCTTTCTTTTTTTAAAAAGAAAGAAACAAAATCTTTTGTGCAGAGACCCTGGCAGAAAAGTTGGTCTCCCAGGAATACTGACAGTCTTACAGGCCCACAGGAAGAATAAGATCCAGCCAGAGACAGCAAGACCAACTAGCACCAGAGATAACCAGATGGTAAAAGGCAAGCACAAGAACCCTAACAACAGAAATCAAGGCTACTTGGCAACATCAGAACCCAGTTCTCCCACCACAGCAAGTCCAAGATACACCAACACACTGGAAAAGCAAGAGTTGGATTTAAAATCGTATCTCATGATGCTAATAGAGGGCTTCAAGAAGGACTTAAATAACTCCCTTAAAGAAATACAGGAGAACATCAGTCAACAGGTAAAAGCCCTTAAAGAGGAAACACAAAAATCCCTTAAAGAAATACAGATCATGGGTCAACAGGCAGAAGCCCTTAAAGAGAAAACACAAAAATCTCTTAAAGAACTACAGGGAAAAAACAAACAATCAAGTGAAGGAACTGAACAAAACCATCCAAGATCTAAAAATGGAAGTAGAAACAATAAAGAAATCACAAAGGGAGATATCTCTGGAGATAGTAAACCTTGGAAAGAATTCAGGAGACATAGATGCAAACATCAACAACAGAATACAAGAGATAGAGGAAAGAATCTCAGGTGCTGAACATACCATAGAAATCATTGACTCAATAGTCAAAGAAAATACAAAATGCATAAAGCTGGTAACTCAAAACATCCAGGAACTCCAGGACACAATAAGAAGACCAAACCTAAGGATTATAGATATAGAAGAGAGCAAAAATTTCCAACAAAATTATAGAAGAAAACTTCCCTAACCTAGAGAAAGAGATGCCCATGACCATACAAGATGCCTTCAGAACTCCAAATAGACTGGACCAAACAGAAAGTCCTCCTGTCACATAATAATCAAAACACCAAATGCACTAAACAAAGAATATTAAAAGCAGTAAGGGAAAGAAAAGATCAAGTAACATATAAAGGAAGACCTATCAGAATTACACCAGACTTCTCACCAGAGATGATGAAAGTTAGAAGATCCTGGGCAGATCTCATACAGACCCTAAGAGAACACAAACGCCAACCCAGACTAGTATACCCAGCAAACTCTCAATCATCATAGGTGGAGAAACCAAGATATTCCATGATAAAACCAAATTTACACAATCTCTGTCCACAAATCCAGCGCTACAAAGGATAATACATGGGAAATACCAACACAAGGAGGGAAACTACACCCTAGAAAAAGCAAGAAAGTAAACTTCCAACAAACCCAAAAGAAGATACCCACACAAACATAAAAATAACAGGAAGCAACATTCACTATTCCTTAATATCTCTTAACATCAATGGACTCAATTCCCTAAATAGACCAACATAAATATTTTTCATGTAATACTTCAATTTTATCAGAACATGTTTTTAATTCCTTTTCAATTAATTTAGTAATTTTTTATGTCTACCATTTTATCTGCATTAGTTTTCATGATAATCTTCAATTTTAACATGTTTTCTATATATTTCTTCTATTTTATCAGAAATGTTTTCCATGTAAATCTCTGATTTTATCACAAAATGTTTTTAATTCCACCTTGAATTAAGAAAGTTTTTTTATATCTACCATTTTATCTGTATAATTTTCTATGAAATAGTCAATTTTAATGTGTTTGTCTATATATTTCTTGAATTTCATCACAAATATTTTCCATTTAAATCTTCAGTTTTACCTGAAAATATTTATAATTCCACTTTCATTCAAATCTTTTTTTTTCTGAGACAGGGTTTCTCTGTGTAGCCCTGGCTGTCCTGGAACTCACTCTGTAGACCAGGCTGGCCTCCAGCTCAGAAATCCGCCTGCCTCTGCCTCCCAAGTGCTGGGATTAAAGGCGTGCGCCATCACCGCCCAGCCCAACTTAGAATTATCTTTATGCCTACCATTTTATATGTACAATTTCCATGATAATCATCTATTTAAACATGTTTTTCTATATATTTCTTTAATTTTATCAGAAATATTTTCCATGTAAATCTTAAATGTTTCTACTTCCATTTTCAATTAATTTAGCAATGTTTTTATGTCTACCGCTTTACTCTTTAATTTTCTATGAAAATGGTCAATTTTAATGTTTTCCTATATATTTCTTCTATTTCATCAGAAATATTCTCCACATAAATCTTCAATTTTATCATAAAATGTTTTACTTCATTTTCAATAGAACATGCTTCTCAAAAAAAAGTTCTAAAATCCTGTATAAAAGTAGCAAAGACAAATGTGAGATAAAATGTAATTTAAAACGTCTGATTGAATTAACCAAACTATGAGAATGTAATATTAGTCTAGGAGTAGAAAAATAGATCAATGGCTAGACATGGTGATTCCTGAAGGAATCTGAAATCTATTATAAAGATACAGATGTTTTCTAGGTTTTAGGCAGAGAAGACCTGTCTGGGTCTAGCATTATTGCTACAAAATATCAAGATAACATATAGTGTAATAAAGTTTACATAAATTACAAAAATCAAAGGGAGGGGATGGTTAGAGAGATGGTTAAGATCACTTGCTTTCAGGGGACTGGAGTTCAGTTCCCGAACTCATACCAGGTGATTCACAGCAGCATATAGGTCCAGCTCCAGGGGATCCAATACTTCCATGGGCACTATCATAAATGTACATAAATATAAGTACATTGCATGTGAGTGTGCACACACACACAAATTTAAAAAACAAAAATCTTTACGAAATCTTTAAAATTAAAAGATAGAAACATTTATTGAATGGAAAGTAATTTTTCCTCCAAGCATGTTTTCTAGCTATTTGGTTTATCAATTCTGAGGGAAAAGTTGTTTCCAGGTTCTTACAGATAATAGATCTTACTGCTAAATATTAGAGACTACTGTATTACCAATCACCAGAATTTAGGGGAAATAAAGGATTTTTTTTTGCCACATATGAAGAACACAGAAAAAATTACCATGTACAAAGTGTTCTTACTGATTAAAGGAAAAAAATCTCAGCACTCTTTATTAGTTATGACTACTTTTAACTCCAAGCATAGAAAAATGAATAATTAAATATATGCACATTTAAAAATATTGTTGCAAAGCATTAGAATTTCCATGAGTTTGAAGTCAGTCTGTAATATATAGTTTCAGGGAAGCTTAGGCTACAGAGAGAGTCCCTATGTCACCCATCTCTTATTAAAAACTAAAATGTTGATATATTATTAAACTCTCCAGTCGGAAAAGAGTTAAAAATTATAGTAATACTTAATGTAGACATTACCATACATTGTTCATGAATATTCAGCAAAATATTTCTAGAGAATAATTTAATGACTTACATAAAAATTTAAATAAGCATATTTGATTTATAAATTTCATTTGTAAGATTTTAACTTGACATAATTAGGTACATGAATTAAATATCTATGCATATATTCTATGAGACTTGATTAAGTAAAATATCACATATTCATACAGTAGAATATTATTGTATCAGTTAGGAGACTTTCAAGTATGAGAGGGAAAGAAAGTATATATCAAAATGAGATTATTAAATGTTTCAAAGAATCTTAATACAGGTTGTCTCCAGTGTAGGGAAATCTGTGATTCAATTGTATTGTCAAGGACCCAGTTTTCTTGAGTCACTGATCTGTCATGTTCTAACTAACTCTTCTTTTGATCACATTCAATAAATAGTATCTGCCCTCATGTATTTATAGAAAATATACAGTATAAGAAAAAATAGAGCAATGTGTTACATGGTACCATTTGTATAAGAGATTCATTTGTGTGCAAATATAATTCCTATCATCTTATGACTATTATGACTAAGTACTTTTTATATGGATTATCTCATCTCATTTTTACATGAGTTAAATACCATCATTCAGTATATGATGTGTGAAATATATGTGTAAAATGGGACTCAGAGATGCTGAATTGCACTTAATTACTTGTAGAGTCAGAATTTGAGCCTATATTTGTCTTGGAAGAGAAGATTTTAAAAATCTCTAATGAAATAAACAAAATCACTTTAACATTTTCTTTAGGAATTGATAATTAAATGCATTTGACTACAAGAGCCAAGAAAAGGAAGAACAGAAACAAAGACTTAAATTGATTAATCAGTAGTGGACCACGGTTGATTGCCTAAAGTTGTAATGAAAGTTTAAAACAGGCATTATGGGAGACAGTGACAAGCAGATCTTTTTGTTGTTGTTGTTGTTTTGTTGTTGTTTTTTCTTTTTTGTGTTTTTTTTTTTGAGACAGGGTTTCTCTGTGTAGCCCTGGCTGTCCTGAAACTCATTCTGTAGACCAGGCTGGCCTCGATCTCAGAAACCCACCTGCCTCTGCCTCTGTCTCTGCCTCCCAAGTGCTGGGATTAAAGGCATGCACCACCACCACCCGGCCAACAAGCAGATCTTGTAATCAGAGAAATTCCAGTGGCTACAGAACAGAATCATCTGTGTGTTATCAGGAAAGGTTAAGGTCATTGATGAAGAAACTATGATTATTATTTTTATATAACTCACAGCCAGACAGATAAGATGATAGAGAGCCTTGTAGTTATGTCAAGAAATGTAAGATTTATTTCAGTTTTGTTCAAACATGGTGAGAAATCATGGGTAAATTCTAATTTGGGTGAAGAATGACTTGATCTGTTATGGTATGATAACTCTACACATTTTGGGAATGTGTCATGATATGTGAATTAGAAGTAGGGAGAAGGGTAAGATAACTGAAGTAGTTTGGGTGAGAGTCAATAATGGCTTGGACAATGGCAATAGCAATGAAGATGGAGGAAAATGGTTCTGAGTTTGAGGAATATCAGTGTGTCTTAAGCAAATTAACTACATTGGTTTAATGCTTAAAAGATGGCCTGAATTACTTTGCAAAGCAGAGAGTAATTGAAATTATGGGAATGGATTGGATTGTCTGGTAAAGAGAAATTTTGAAGAGTAAAGGAACAATATTGTCTTTCCACACAACTTCCTGGGAAGTTTAGTGGATGCAGAAGCCATTCTACCAACAATTCCTATGAGTACAATTTATTTCATTGTTTACGTAAATCCACTGCTGCATTATGACATTACCACCTACTCCTTTTCTGTGAAACAGATCTCCAGGATTTCCATGATCTCCTTCTATGTCAGTGGTTCTCAACCTTCTTAATGCTCTGACCTTTAAATACAGTTGTTCATGTTGTGGTGACCCCCAACCATAAAGTAGTATTATCTTCTCTTTTTTTAATTTTCTATATTCTTTGTTTATATTCCAAATGATTTTCCCTTTCCAGGTTCCCCCCTCCCCATAAGTCCCTTAAGCCCTAGTCACTCTGACTGTTCTCCAGTCAACCCCCTCCTTCTTTTCTGTCCTGGTACTCCCCTACATTGCTGGATCAAGCCTTTCCAGGATCAGGGACCTCGCCTTCCTTCTTCTTGGGAATCATTTGATAGTAGCATTATCTTCATTGCTATTTAATAACTGAAATTTTACTATTGTTATGAACTGTAATGGAAACATCTGATATGTAGGATATGATATATAACCCTGTGAATTGTTCAACCCCCAAATGGGTTTCAACCTACAGGTTGAGAATCAGTAGTGTAATTTTTCCCCCTTTTAGGCATCCCAGAATCTTTGTTGCTCCTCAGGCAAGGTTAAAGAGCAGGATTTCGGGCTGTCTATCAGCAATGATGTTTGGAGGAATGTGCTCCCTAGTATCTGTTAGCTATTCAAAGACTTTGGAAGCTTCTGACCCTATAACTTGATGGATATAAAAAGCAATCCATAAAGCTATCTCAGAAAAGAATTACGAGCAAGGGTAGAGCATGCACAAAAGCCCTGAGGTGGGAATACTCTTGGCATGTTTGAAGAACAAAAACAGAGGAGCTAGAGAGATAGATCAGCAATTAAGAGAACATGCTGCTCTTGTAGAGGACCTGAGTTCAGTTCCCATATCTTGTTGATCTTAACTGCCTATAACTCCAGGTGCATGTGATCTGTAGACTTCTGAGGAACAGAACACACACACACACACACACACACACACTCAACATGTGTGTGTGTGTGTGTGTGTATATATATATATATATATATATATATATATATATAAAACAGTAAAAATGAAAAATTAAAATGAAGAAGAAAGGAAACTGAGATGAACAAGAAGTCAGCTGGAAGAAATGAGGTTGCAGAGGTGACAGGATGGAATTAATTTTTTAAGGATTCTTCTGCAGACTATTGGAAGGACTTTGTGTTTTAAACTGAATGAAATTGATAAACACAGGAAAAATATGAGTAGGCGACTGTTTTAACTCATGTTTTATCAGACTCCCTTGGACTGTGTGGATAATAGACTGGTAGGGAAGGGGTGGCAAGAATGACTTTAGGGAGACCAGTTTTATCACAATAACTCAGGTGATAAGTGACAGTGGACAACAGCAGTGTTAACATATTTAAGGTATTAAAAAGCTGTCAAATTCTTGTCATATTCTTATGCCAACATAATTTTCAGATAGATCAAATGTAAGAAAGAGAAGGAAAGAAGAATGACTTTAAGCTTTTTGGCAGGAATGCTTTGAAGAAAGTTACCATTTACCTTCAGGATCCTGATTTAGGACATGTTAAACTTGTCACTCTAATGGACAATCAAATTGAAATGACAGGTAAGCAATTGATTATGAAAGTCTGGAGTCCATGGATAATAGATGAGCTCAACATACCAGTCCAAGGCTTACTGACTCACAGATAATTTTTAAAACCACAGAATGGCTGAGGTCACCAAGGGAATTAATATAAATGAAGAAAATATGACAAAGCCTAGAGAAAATTTAAAGGTGTGAAAACTCTATGAAATGTAGCTTCATAGTTAATTTTTCCTTCTTCTTTTCTCACCAATCCCCTTAATTTACTTAAGACTACAAAAGTGATAAAGCAGTATTGAGATTAGTCTGTGTATGCCTAGATTCAGCATTTTCTTACATTTCTTTCAGATGTGTACTGTCTACCTTGGAATATGTACTTGAAGACTGTATTCCAGTCTGGTTCCCATGCATGCCATGTTCCTCACATGATAGTATGCCACAGTCAGATTTGTAAAACAAAACAATCAACCAACCAACAAACAAAACAAAACACCTAAGGCAATTTAACTTGGAAAAGACTTTCCAGTCAAGACAATAGTTATAATTAACTACTTGCCTGGTGACAGAATTATAACTCTTGGTTAAAAATTACAATACTGAAGTTTTAGGCTTCACAGAACTGACTTTTTACCTAGTGGTTTGGGCTGAAAATGAAGTAGTGAGATTTCTGTGGTTTTCAACATGAAAATCATATACCTTTAAGAAATCGGTGTCCTCTTTTTTTGGTTTTCAGATACTTTTGACTATATTTATGCAAAGTATGTTATATCCTATTGGTATACACTACAGTATGGGATTGGCATCTTACTGGTATCCTTGTTTGCAACAATGAAGGGACACATTCTAGAAATAGCTACAACACACATGTGGAATCTCTCAGTCACATGATCAACCATTTTACTAAATACAAGCATATTTTCATTCACATACAGCTAAATAAAGAATTTTTCACATTTCATTACAGTGTACAACAAAGTGAGGCAAAGTATACAGTACATTTTGTTCTGAAATATAAGACAATCTAATCCAACATGCAGTTGTGATCATTGTTACAGTTAATCATTTCCTTACCTATGTAGTAAAATAACTTCTAAAGCTTTATCCTTAGTATTTTATGAACACCTGGTTTTTCACATTTATTGTCTAAAACCCACTTATTACAGTGACAACAGCACTGAATTCTACTAAAATGATTTTTGAGATTTTTCTAGAACTTATGGAAGCAGTCAAGTTCAGCCACCTCTGCTACATCTATGCTGGGTTCTTTGAAACCCACTTTAAAAAGCCAGGAACATCAAACTATATAATGTATTTTAGTCAAGAAAATGGTAGACATGTTTTATTTCTACCCCCTGCTCTCTTGAGTCACCAAGAATCTAATCAACTCTAATTTATCAACTGAATAAACTTGGGTTTTAGAACAATCTAGACATGAGTATCATTGTTGGATTTTTGTGTTAACCCACAGAAAAGGTTGTGTTTGCCTTCTACAACAAAGAAGCTGGCAATTTAAAATATGTGAAATGATTATAGAATGAATGATCATTTACCTGCAGTTGATGATGTGAATTGGTCCAAAATGACTTGCTTATACAAGTTGGAGCAAAGGTGGCAGAACAATCTTTTATAATTTTTATTATTTGGTTTATTTTAGCTGAAACAAATTCCCAGATTTCCTGATTCACACATATTCATACTGAACTTGAACAGGATATTGCAAAAACAATTTGCCATTCTTTCTACCACAATGTATATATGAGAAACTTGACTCTAATCAGAATAGTTTTCTTACTGTGAAAAGTATGGCTTTTGCCAAACTGAACTGGCTACAATCCAAAAAGAAATTTAAAGCATCACTTCTTTTTAAGAAGATAATGAAATTTTCATGTCAGCCATTCTAATTTGCTGATGTGGTTAGCTGTCTGTTCACCTGAGAATTAAGAGCTGACTCTCTCGGGTAGACAGGAGCCCAATGTAGGTACATAGCAGACAGGTAGCCAAGATCATTGTGAGGTGAGTACTTTATCCCCACCCCACTCCCCATTGTTGTATTTGGTTCCTTTCAATAAAATATTCATAGTGTTTGTGAGTAGAACATTTATAACCCACACAGTTTTAGTGTGTTTTCAGTTGTGCAGTTAATCCCTTATTTAATGCCCTCTTGTCAATAATACCTGAGTGGGCTTTACCTTTGATGCATTCCTAGATTCCTGCAAGATTATAGCTGAGCTGTGAAACAACAAGGAAAACATATTCTATCATGTAGAGAACATTTATTTATAGTCACATGTCTCCAAAGGTTAATAAATTAATCATTTATTCATGTGAATAATGATCCAGTGAAAAAAGCTAGGTATCAGGTAGGCTTGGTTCTTCCTTTCTTATTCTGTAAAATGGGGTAAAAAAATCTCAGTCCTATTATAGTGATCAAATAAGTGAAATAAATTAATATGAAGAATTTTTAAGGGTTCTAGGACTATGTGTTGAACCAATACTCAGCTTAGAACCAATGACCAAGGGCTTGACTAAGGGTTTTTGTTTTTGTTTACAGTCTCTGTATTGTCATTGTCAGGTATCTGAAGAAGCATTACTTACTTCTGGAAGTATGCTTACTTCTAGATTATGGATGGTTCCCTGATGCAATTAAAGTCCACGTATGGTAAGAGGAGAAATAATGTGGCCTTTGGGTTACAATATTTGCTTTCCCCCCTTACATGATCATTTTGCATGGAAGAATTTCTTTCACATAGTTGGCAACTTTATCATGCGAGTGTACACTTTCTCAAATGTGATAACAACAATGTGTGAATGACTTCCCTTTTCATATTCACAGCAGTTTTACTAGAATGCTAGATCTTGAAAGGGTTTTACCAAATAGCTGATTCATATGGGCTTTTCATTTTACAGTTGAACTCTTAGAAGTAGCTTGGAGTATTTGTATAAAACCCAGCACACATCTGGCATGTATTATCATTGAATATGTTGATACCATACTCTTTTTTTCAGTTATTTTAATTGTCCCCAATTTGATACTTGATTTCCTTCTATATGTTTCTTTATGGTCACCATGTCTGAAAAGTTGTAATACCAAGAAACTGTTTATCTGTCTGTAGGTGTTTTCCTGGAACCTAACTTTCAAATACTTAATATGTGGTCCACAAAGGGCACACAGAGCAGCCATTGCTGAGCCTGGCCCACAAAACACAAGGTCTGGTCCAGCCCGTCAGCAATTTAGTCCCTCAGTCACAGCATCCAGGCTCCCTATCTACCCACACATGAGCCTGCCAGAGATCCAGGCCTAGTAAGAAGGCTCATTTATTATCCAAAGGTTGAGTTCTCTTCAGTCACATAAGGATTCTATTTATTTTGATAACTTTTAAGTTCAAGTGGGAGAGTATGTTTTGAAAATGGAAGGGTTAACTAACACAAACATCTCCTCTCTGATTTGATAACCTCTTCTGAAGAATGAACAACATTTGGTACAAATCCACTCTTCACCCCTTCCCAACCCTCCTGGATTGTAATCTCCCCCCTTTTAACCAGCTCATATATGTCTCTTGTCAGGTCTGTGAAGGCTTTCTCCACATTAATGGCATCTCGGGCTGACGTCTCAATGTACTTCATGCCGTATGCAGCAGCCAGTTTCTCGGCTTCGTGTCGAGTCACTTGCCTCTGTGTATCCAGGTCACACTTGTGACCCACCAGAACAAATACAATTTGGTAGGGCTGAACGTGTACTTTGGTCTCTTCTAACCACTCATGGACATTCTGGAAGGACCTGCGGTTGGTAATGTCAAATAAGAGAAGACCACCTACTGAATTCCTGTAGTAGGCTCGAGTGATGGATCTAAAACACAAGAAAGAAGTAAAGAATAAAGTTCGTGCCCAAACTCCTTTACTCCAACGAACTCAGTGTATTCTAGTGTTCCTGATTACTGACAGTTCTTTAGTAAATACAAATGCAGTTCTATAACAATAATGACAACTTTTCAATTGAGTAAAATGTTAAGAATGCTCATGAACTTTCAGGTGTTTTCCCTTGAATTTATTATAATCAATAGGAATTATAATTTACAACCCCTGAAAGATATCTTGCAAAGTATTTCATTTTTCTATTTATCATTAACCTGTTTTTTGTTTGTTTGTTCCCATTATTGCATTTTTTCTAGCAGGGGTCATCAATCACTTCTGTGAAGAAAAGGACAATCTTGTTTTGTATTTCCTAAGCCATGTGGGAATGGGAAAATGGGGATGGTAAAATGTTCTGAGGCAGGGCTAGAGAAATGGTTCAGTAGTTAAGAGCACTATTTGCTCTCCCAGAAAGATTTGATTTCCAACACCCACATGGCAGCTCACAACTGTCATTAATTCCAGCTTCTGAGGATCTGACATCCTTTCCTGGCCTCCATAGCCACCAGGCACTCATGTGGTTCACAGACATATATGAAGGCAAAACTCCATAGACATAAAATAAAACAATGTATTTAATATGTTCTGGAGAAAAATCCTATAATCTTTCTTCACTGACGAAATTCAAAGTGGCTGACTGAGGAGGCACTAGCTGGGAGAATCTGCCAAAATAGTGAAAGTGTTCCAATGAAGCTATATTATTATTTTGAATCATGTAATTAGGTTATTTTAGCATACTTGTATTTATGCTACATATGAACATATTTATTGTACTTCTCAAACAGAAGAAATATCAGATATTTTAGTTTCTTGAGTTGATGATCCTCATTATAAATATATATTATGGTATTTTGCTTAAGAATGTAGGAGCTCATGAAAGAATGTAGAACAATTTGCCCATATAATCACTTGCTTTAGACTACTGCAATTTTTGAAATCTATTTTTAGGATTTCTGTCTTCTTGAGAGTATGATAAATAATGAAGAGCTCTAGAGCTGAAAATGTATGGGAAAGTGGCCCAGTGTTAATGTGAGGGAAATGTATAGGGAATTACAGCCCAAGCTAGAAGATGGTATGGGTAGGCCTTACAAATAAATTCAGGTCTCCAGAACCAGGGAGATTATCCCTGGGGAATGGATATTCCTACACTTGATCTTAGCCAAAAGGCTGAGAAGGGATGGGAATGGCTATTCCTAATGTCTTTATGTTTGAAGACTAATGGAGAATAATAATTATATTGGAAAATGCTCCAGTTTGTGAAAATGTTGATTTGAGAAACCAATGAGGAATGTTTCAAAGCCCTAGAATATATTTATGCATTAGTGGTTTGTATTTAGCACAAAAAGTATTTCAATCATAGTGTAAAGCTACATAGAACTAGACACCGACCTTAAATTAAAAATAAATATAAAAATATAAATGACAAACTGAGGAAATAGCTCACAACATACATGACATAAATGGGTTAATGTTCTTTTTATTAGACAGAAGTCCAGGCTGGCTGTCAACTACTCATCACTCTTTTTCCTCAGCCTTCAGAGGGCTGGAATTATAGGGCTATGCCACCACTGTTGGTGTTGGGGTAATCTGTAAAGTAGTCCTACAAATCAATATTATATAGTACATGATGAATAGTAAATATGAACAAGCTGTTCATACAGAGATCCCAGCAAACATATATAAGGGATATTTCTTTATTCATTTGAACTTGTATAAAGTATTTGCCAAAGCTTTGTACAAGTGGGAGGTTAGAGGCAACTTAAGTTTGTAATTATTTATTATCCATACCCATCTTCAATTACCTAACTAGTATCTTCTGTGTTCAACTAATGTTCAGTGGAGAGTGAGTCAGTGTTTATAAATGTAGAGTATTGAGTCCTTTTGCTTTGGTTCCTCCTGTTCTACCTTGCTTTAGTTCAAACTGCTCTCTACAAAGTTTTTATTAGTTTGTTTTCTGTCACTTATGTTTTTATTTATGCTGTTCTCCATTCTGGGCATTTCCTATCTTTACTTGGTCTTCATCTTCTCCAGTTAAACTTCTCTCCTTTGTATTCACACATGAAATTACAAATACATACTACAGAGGAAGAACAAAGGATTGTGAAAGAAAAATAAACATGCTGATTGATTATGTGCCCAGTTGTACAGTAGGGAGTGGCATATAAATACAAACAGCAAAACACTCTTTTGTGTGTTGCCTCTGTATCTTTTTCTTCTGACCATGCTAGTACTGAAGCTCCAAAAAGTCAGGGGCTTTCTCTATTTACTTTATAAGGAATTCTCTTATGTGAGTAACTTCATGCTATTTCTTCAGAAATGATTCCACCCTCTAACAACTGACTGACTGTATGATGGTTACAAGAGAGAGTCAATCAGTCTCCATTTCCTTTATATTAGGATATATTCATTCTCTCTGTGTCTCTGTCTCTCCCTCTTTCTTTTCTTCCCTCCAAACACAAACAGATATATAGAAAGAAGTCACTATACATCTATCTACTCTACCTACCTATAGCTTTTAGTTATGTTAAAATGACTTGGAATCTTTTAAACTATGAATCATAGGGTCTGATTTTGATGAATTATATAGTGATCAATTTCAAGTTATTTATTAGCTACCAAAAAGCAGATTGATGTAATTGTGGTTCAAATAATGTGATAATGAATGGCCTTCCCTTGCTTGGGCGGTTCTTTCCCTGCATCGAACTCAAAGGTAGCTCAAAGTGAGACCCTTGCTTGTCACTGACAGACCCTGGCAGCATAGCGAAATGAACCGGGAAGTCCTCTTTCCCCAGGGACTGAATAAGCCCCAAAGACCCTCCCACTGCTCGCGCGGGCCCGTGGTGCACTCCCACCTGAACCTCTCTTGACCCGCTGTATCCCAGATCTGGAGCTTGATGCGTTTTCCTGGCTCGATCTCCACCAAACGGGAGAAAAAATCTACCCCCACGGTGGGATCTGAAACCTGAGCAAAGCGGCCCTCGGTGAAGCGGCGGATCAGGCAGGACTTGCCCACCGTGGAATCGCCGATGACAATGAGCCGGAACTGGTACAGCCAGATGGCCTCCATGGCAGTGGCCTGGCAGGACTCTTCGGCCCGGGCCTGGGGAGGCGGAAGGGGGCGCCCCACCAAGGCCTTAGCGCAGATCAACCCGTTTCTAGATCGGCTGCGAGTGCATCACTGGCCTGGTAGCCTGAAGCAAGGTAGGCCCAGGCGCTGGGGAGCGAAGGGATGGATGCTGCGCTCTCAAAGGTGATGAAATGGCAGCAGCATCAGCACCACGCACTCTGACTCATCACTGAAAACCCAGTTACTGTAATTCTCTGCGTAGACGCGGCACTGGTTTCACCACACTGTCTGTTAGAGGAGCGCACACAAAAATGGACAGGAAACTAATGTGTTCCGTTTTTAATTATACCAACCATTCTCCTATTAAGATAAAAAATTCTCTGCCATTACAATTGCAAATATAATTCATTTTTATTGAAGCTAGAAAAATACAAAAATAAACAAAATCTGCAATTGAATAATTGTCTACGGGTTTCCATGCTCAAACATGCAAATATGTATGTGCATTTTTTGCTATTTATTTTTTTTAAACACAAAATTTAACTTTTAATCCTATAAATTTTTGTGCAAATAACAAAGTATCATATACGGCTCTCCATTTCCAACACGTTTTTAAAAGAATATTCATACTGTTTTCCCTAATAGCTGTCCTAATTTGTTTGTAACCAGTGTTATGCAAGGGTTCCCTTTTCTCTACATACACACAGACACTTGTTATCTTTAGTCTTGTTCCCCTCCCACGATTAGAAGAGCACAAACTCAGTCTCCCCATTACCACAAAATATGCAGTAAAATTTCTCAGCAGTTGGAGAAATTGCAGGGAGTCAGCACATTCTGAATGCAATGTATAAGCCTTGCTATGGGTAACCTGCCTTCATGATCATGGCATTTCTTGTGCCAGGTAATTGTCTCTTTTGTCTTTTTGATAATTGCCCTTCATACCCTGGTGAGGTGATATTCTATTGTGATTTGCACTTTTTTATGATTAGTGATATTGAATATTTTTTCAAATTCTTTTCATGATCATTTGCATATATTCTGAGAAATATGTTTAGATTTAATGCTTATTTTTTCTTTATTAACATTTTAAGTGTTATAACCTTTCTCAGTTTCCCCTCCTGAAACCCCCTATCCCATCCTCCCTCCCCTGCTTCTATGAGGGTGTTCCCCCACCCACCCAGCCACTCCCACCTTCCCACCCTGCCATTCCCCTACACTGGGGCATCAAGCCTTCACGGGACCAAGGGCCTCTTATCCCACTAATGCTGGACAAGGCCATCCTCTGCTATAGATGGAGCTGGAGCTATGAGTCCCTCCATGTGAACTCTTTGTTTGGTGGTTTAGTTCTTGGGAGCTCTGGGGGGGGGGTGTTTGCATGTGTCTGGTTGGTTGATATTGTTCTTCCTATGGGATAGAAACCCCTTCAGTTCCTTCAGCCCTTTCTCTAACTCCTCCATTGGGGACCCTGTGCTCAGTCCAATGGTTGGCTGAGAGCACCCACCTCTGTATTTGTCAGGCTCTGGCATAGCTTCCCAGCAGACAGCTGTATTAGGCTCCTGTCAGCAAGCACTTCTTGGCATCCATAATAGTGTCTGGATTTGGTGACTGTATGTGGGATGGATCCCTAGGTGGGGCAGTCTCTAGATGGCATTTTCTTCAGTGTCTGCTCCATACTTTGTCTCCATATTTCCTCCTGTGAGTATTTTGTTCCCCTTTCTAAGAAGGACTGAAGCATCCACACATTGGTCTTCCTTCTTCTTGAGCTTCATGTGGTCTATGAATTATATCTTGGGTATTCCGAGCTTCTGGGCTAATATCCACTTATCAGTGAGTGCATACCATGTGTGTTCTTGTGATTGGGCTATTTCACTCAGGATGATATTTTCTAGATCCATCCATTTGCCTATGAAATTCATGAATTCATTGTTTTTAATAGCTAAGTAGTATTCCATTGTGTAAATATACCACATTTTCTGTATCCATTACTCTGTTGAGGGACATCTGGGTTCTTTCCAGCTTCTGGCTATTATAAATAAGACTGCTATTGTATCCTTATTACATGTTGGAGCACCTTCTGGGTTTATGCTCAGGAGCGGTATAGCTGGGTCCTCAGGTAGTACTATGTCCAATTTTCTGAGGAACCACCAAACTGATTTCCAGAGTGGCTGTACCAGCTTGCAATCCCACCAGCAATGGAGGAGTGTTCCTCCTTCTCCACATCCTCTCTAGTATAGACTGTCACCTGAATTTTTGATCTTAGCCATTCTGCCTGATGTGAGGTGAAATCTCAGGCTTGTTTTGAGTTGCATTTCCCTAATGACGAAGGGTGGTGAACATTTCTTTTGGTGCTTCTCAGCCATTTGATATTCCTCAGTTGAGAATTCTTTGTTTAGATCTGTACCCCATTTTTAATAGGATTGTTTGGCTCTCTGGGGTCTAACTTCTTGTGTTTTTTGTATATTTTGGATATTAGCCCTCTGTTGGATGTACGGTTCAATATCTTTTCCCAATCTGTTGGTTGCTGTTTTGTCCTATTGACAGTGCCCTTTGCCTTACAGAAGCTTTGCAATTTTATGAGGTCCCATTTGTCAATTGTTGATCTTAGAGCATAAGCTATTGGTGTTCTATTCAGGAAATTTTACTCTGTGCCAATGTGTTGGAGGTTCTTTCCCCCTTTTTCTTCTATTAGAGTTAGCATATCTGGTTTTATGTGGAGGTCCTTGATCCACTAGGACTTAAGCTTTGTACACAGAGGTAAGAATGGATCAATTTGCATCCTTCTACATGTTGACTGCCAGTTGAACCAGCACCATTCATTGAAAATGCTATCATTTTTTTCACTGGATGGTTTTAGTTCCATTGTGAAAGATTAAGTGACCATAGGTGTATGGGTTCACTTCTTGGGTCTTCAATTCTATTCCATTGATCACCTGCATGTCTCTATACTAATACCATACAGTTTTTTTTTATCATGATTGCTTTGTAGTATAGCTTGAGGTCAGCAATGATGATTCCCCCAGAAGTTCTTTTATTTTTGAGAATGGTTTTTGCTATCCTGGGATTTTGTTAGTTCAGATAAATTTCAGAATTGCTCTATTTCTGTGCGAACTGAGTTGGAATTTTGATGCTGATTGCATTGAATGTGTAGATTGCTTTTGGTAAGATGGCCATTTTTTTGCTATGTTTATCCTGCTTGTTGGTACTCTGTCTGGACTCCATCCCCACAGTTACCTGGCAACAGCCAGGTATGCTCCTCCCCAGTTACCTGGCAATAGCCAGGCAGGCCTGCCCCACTTTAAAGGGGAATTCTTGCCTCCTCCTTACTCTCTTATTCTCTTGTTCTCTTACTCTCTTGCCTATGGCCCCCTTGCTCCCCCTCTCTCTGTGTTCCCTTCCCCCTCTTTCCATGTGGTCATGGCCAGCCTCTACTTCTCTACTCTCTCCTTCTCTCTGCCTTTCTCTGCCTCTACTGTCCTCTTAACCTCTCTCCCCATGCCCTGAATAAACTATTCAATGTATACCTTTGTGTGGCTGGTTTCTCAGTGGGAAGTGATGCCTCAGCATAGACCCGCTGAGGTACCTCCTTCCCCCACACCTTACCACACCCCCATAGAACATATTCTTAAACCTGTTTCTCTTTTTATGGACAACATTGGTGCATGACTTGGATCTAGAAACTCTGCAGGTTTACATCCCACCTCAGCTACCACAAGAGATCCAAGTTCACTAGCTCAGATCTAGTAAGTCCCCTAATCCCCCACTGGCCCTGGATGCCACAGCCTGTGGGCTGCCAGCTGTGTGCACCAGCCAACCCTTCATGACTTGCCTGCCAGTATAGTTCAATCTCAAGCCATGGCTCTTACCTCTTTTTCTGGTCTTATCCAAATACTTCTTTGCCAATACAAAAATATAGTTTTCTCTACCTACACAACCTGTCAAAGTTACTTAAGAGTCTCATTCCTATCCTGTCTTGACTACTGCTATTAAATTCTATTCGGTTATAACCACAGCGCTCAATCCTGTCAGAAGTTTGTTAATTATCGAGTTTATGACAGACCCCCCCCCAAAGGCCTTTAACAGTTTCTCCCATGAAGTCTCAGAAGACACAGCTACATGATACTGCCTGGGTTGTGATATTATAATCACTGAAATACGCAGTGGACAAAACTGGATACTCTTGAGTCAAATCACTTGGCTAAACAAAGGTAAGCCATTTCTCATGTCACATGTATCCATTACACAGAGAAAAAGCCTTCTTCTGTGCTTGAAAGCCAGACTGACAGCCCAAGTTGCCATGGAGACTATGGAGACCACCAAAAACTGTTAGCTAGTGGACTCTAATTTTTTAAGTAATATAACTGTTAAATTGTTTATTCCTCAGTATTCTGACTACATTGACACTAGAAGAAAACCTTCACAGATTTTAATCTGTTACTTACTTCCTTATATTCCTCTTTTTGCTATGCCACTGTCCTAATATTATCTGAGTTCCTATAAATTGGTCTAACTCTAAAACATTACACTCTATGTTCCAACTTTTCAACTTTTTAATCTTGTTCCTTCTGATCCACAAAAGGTTAATCTTTTTTTAAAAATTTTTTAATTGGATATATTCTTTATTTACATTTCAAATGTTATCGCCTGTGATGGTTTGTATATGATTGGGCCAGGAAGTGAACCTATTAGGAGGTGTGGCCTTGTTGGAGTAGGTGTGTCACTGTGGGTGTGGGCTTAAGGCCCTCCCCCTGGCTGCCTGGAAGTGAGTCTTCTACTAGCAGCCTTCAGATGAAGATGTAGAACTCTCAGCTCCTCCTGTACCATGCCTGCCTGGATGCTGCCATGTTTCTACCTTGATGACAATGGACTAACCTCTGAGCCTGTAAGCCAACCCCAATTAAATGTTGTCTTTTATAAAACTTGCATTGGTCATGGTGTCTGTTCACAGCAGTAAAACCCTAACTAAGACATCGCCTTTCCCAGTTTCCCCCCTCCCAGGTAGCCCCTATCCCATCCTCCCTCCCCCTACTTCTACGAGGGTGTTTTTCCACCCACCCCATCCCACCTCCCCATCCCCAATTCCCCTACAATGGGGCATCTATCAAGCCTTCATAGGACCAAGGACCTCTCCTCCCCTTGATGCCTGACAAGGCCATCCTCTGCTACATATGCAGCTAGAGCCATGTGTACTCTAGTTGATGGCTTAATCCCTGGGAACTCTGGAGGGTCTGCTTGGTTGGTATTATTGTTCTTCCTATGAGGTTGCAAACCCCTTCAGCTCCTTCAGTCATTTCTCTAACTCCTCCATTGGGGACCCCATGCTCAGTCCAATGGTTGGCTGTGAGCTTCTGCCTCTGTATTTGTAAGGCTGTGACAGGGCTTCTCAGGGGACAGCCATATCAGGCTCTTTCAGCAAGTATTTCTTGGCATCCACAATAATGTTGGGGTTTGGTGACTGTATATGGGATGAATCCCCAGGTGGTACAGTCTCTGGATGGCCTTTCCTTCAGTTCCTTCTCTACACTTTATCTACATATTTACTCGTGTGAGAATTTTGTTCCCCTTCTCAGAAGAACCAAGTCACCCTCACATTGGTCTTCATTCTCCTTGAGCTTCATGTGGTCTATAGATTGTATTAAGTATATAGAGCTTCTGGGCTAATATCCACTTCATACCATGTATGTTCTTTTGTGATTGGGTTACCTCACTCAGGATGGTATTTTCTAGTACCATCCATTTTTCTAAGAATTTCATGAATTCGTTGTTTTATTAGCTGAGTAGTACTCCATCGTGTAAATATACCACATTTTTTTGTATCCATTCTTCTGTTGAAGGACATCTGGGTCCAGCTTCTGGCTATTATAAATAAGGCTGCTATGAATATAGTGGAGCGTGTGTCCTTATTACATGTTGGAGCATTTTCTGGGTATATGCCTAGGAGTGGTATAGCTGGGTCTTCTGGTAGTGCTATGTCTAGTTTTTTGAGGAGCCGCCAAACTGATTTCCCAAGTGATTGTACCAGCTTGAAATCCCACCAGCAATGGAGGAGTATTCCTCTTTTTCCACATCCTCGCCAGCATCTGCTGTCCCCTGAGTTTTTGATTTTAGCCATTCTGACTAGTGTGAGGTGAAATCTCAGGGTTGTTTTGATTTGCGTTTCCCTAATAACTAAGGATGTTGGACATTTCTTTAGGTGCTTCTCAGTCATTCGATATTCCTCAGTTGAAAATTCTCTGTTTAGCTCTGTACCCCATTTTTAAAATACGATTATTTGATTCTCTGAGTCCAACTTTTTGTGTTCTTTGTATATGTTGGATATTAGCCCTCTATCAGATGTAGGATTGGTAAAGATGTTTTCCCAATCTGTTGGTTGCTGTTTTGTCCTATTGACAGTGTCCTTTGCCTTACAGAACCTTTGTAATTTTATGAGGTCCCATTTGTCAATTCTTGATCTTAGAGCATAAGCCATTGGTGTTCTGTTCAGGAAATTTTCTCTTGTGCTCACATATTTGAGGCTCCTCCCCACTTTCTCCTCTATAAGTTTTAGTATTTCTAGTTTTATGTGCCTCTACTCCTCCTCTATGCCCTTGGACTTAAGCCTTGTACAAGGAGATTAGAATGGGTCAATTTGCATTTTTCTACATGCTGACCTCCAGTTGATCCAGCACCATTTGTTAAAAATGCTGTTTTTTCCCCACTGGATGTTTTTAGCCTCTTTGTGAAATATCAAGTGACCATAGGTACATGGATTAATTTCTGGGTCTTCAGTTCTATTCTATTGATCTTCCTGCTTGTCTCTGTACCAATACCATACATTTTTTGATCACTATTGCTCTGTAATACAGATTGAGGTCAGGGATGGTGATTCTGTGAGAAGTTTTATTGTTGAGAATAGTTTTTGCTATCCTGGGTCTTTTTATTCCAAATCAATTTGCAAATTGCTCTTCCTAACTCTATGAAAAATTGAGTTGAAATTTTGATGTGGATTGCATTGAATCTGTAGATTGCTTTCTGCAAGATGGCTATTTTTTTCTATATTAATCCGGTAAAAGTTTCATCTTAAAGACTTCATGTGGCTAGCTCATGTTTTTATCTCTTTTATAAACTTATAAGCTACAGGATACCTACTCAGTTCTACCTCACATGGACCAAATAGGCTCTATCCAGATAAGCACATTTGCCCAAAATTCCCACTTGCTACCTATTCCAAAGGGTAAGATTCCGATTCCTCTGGGTTTCAATTGTTTATCTTCAGAAGATTATTTCTTTCTCCCAAATGTACTTAATCTTATTCTCTACCTATAATAATGTGTTCCAACATCTTTTCAAGTCCAGGCACTTTATATTTTTTTGAGTTTGTTTATATAGTAGATTATATTGATGGATTTCCATATATTGAACCATCACTGCATCCCTGAGATGAAGCCTACTTGATCATGGTGAATGCTTATTTTGGTGTATTCTTGGATTCAGCTTACAAGAATTTTACTGAATATTTTTTTGCATCAATATTCATGGTCTGAAGTTCTCTTTCTTTCTTAAGTCTTTGTGTGCTTTAGGTATCAGTGTAACTGTGGCTTCCTAGAATGTAGTGTTCCTTCTGTTTCTATTTTATGAAATAGTTCAAGTAATATTAGTATTAGGTCTTCTTTGAAGGTCTGATAGAATTCTGCACTAAAACCATTGGGTCCTGGAGATTTCTTCAATACCTTATATCTGTCTAGAAAATCTTCCATTTCATCTAGCTTTTCCAGTTTTGTTGAACATAGGCTTTTGTAGTAGGATATAATAATGTTTTGAATTTCCTCAATTTCTGTTGTTATGTTGCCCTTTTCATTTCTCATTTTGTTAATTTGGATACTGTTTCTATGCTCTCTGTTTAGTCTGGCTTAGGGTTTATTTATCTTCTTGATTTTCTCAAAGAACCAGGTCCTGGTTTATTGATTCTTTGTATAGTTCTTTTAGTTTCTACTTGGTTGATTTCATCCCTGAGTTTGATATTTCCTGCCATCTACTCCTCTAGGGTGTATTTGTTTCATTGTGTTCTAGAGCTTTCAAGTGTGCTATCAAGCTGCTAGTGTATGCTTTCTTCAGTTTCTTTTTGGAGGCACCCAGAGCTACGAGTTTTCCTCTTAGCACCGCCTTCATTGTATCCCATTAGTTTGGGTATATGCCTTCATTTTCATTAAATTCTAAAAAGGCTTTAATTTATTTCTTTATTTTTTTCCTGACCAAGTTATCATTGAGTAGATAGTTGTTCAGCTTCCATGTGTATGTGTGTTTCTGTTGTTTTTGTTGTTATTGATGACCAGCCTTTGTCTGTGGTGATCTGATAGGATGCATGGGATTATTTCAGTCTTCTTGTATTTGTTGAGGCTTTTTTTTTGAATGATTACATGGTCAACTTTGGAGAAGGTACCATAAGGTACTGAAAAGAAGGTATATTCTTTTGTTTTAAGTTGAAATGTTATGCAGAGATCTGTTAAATCTATTTGGTTCATAACTTGTTAGTTTCACTGTGTCTCTGTTTAGTTCCTGTTTCCATGATCTGTCTATTGGTAAGAGTGGAGTGTTAAAGTCTCCTACTATTATTGTGTGAGATGCAATGTGGGTGCCCTTGCATTTGGGGCATAGATGTTCAGAACTGAGAGTTTCTCTTTGTGAATTTTTCTTTGATGAGTATGTAGTGTCTTCCCCCAACTTTTTATTGATAATTTTTGGTTGAAAGTCTATTTTATTGGACACTAGAATGGCTACTCCAGCTTGTTTCTTGGAACCATTTTCCTTGCAAGATTTTTTCCAGTCTTTTACTTTGATGTATTGTCTGTCTTTGTCACTGAGGCGCATTTTCTGTATGCTGCAAAATGCTGGGTCCTGTTCATGTATCCAATCTGTTAGTCTATGTCTTTTTATTGTGGACCTGAGTCCATTGATGTTAAGTGATCTTAAAGGTCAATGATTCTTGCTTCCTCTTATTTTTGTTGTTAAAGGTGCAATTATGTTTGTGTGAATCTCTTCTTTTGGGTTTATTGAAAGTGAAGAATAAAAAATTAATTAATTAATAGCTATCTGTAAAGACACGGGCTTGTCACCTTTTGTCATCTTGGGCCTCCGCCCCCTGCAGGCGGCGGTTCCAGAACTCTAGAGAAAAACACCCCCCACCTCCTCCTGGGACTCTTGAGAGAAAAACAACTCTCTTGAGGAAAACAGCTCCCGGAATAACCACAGGGGTCCCAACAGCCCCTATGGAATGTCCCAAAGCCCCAGGAATGTCACTTAATGTAACACATAGTAAATAGTAAATATGTGACTTTAGACTTCCCCTATTTCCTCCCCAGTCCTCCCCCCTCTTTTATGGTTTTTGCCTTTATAAACTTGTCACAAGTTCAGGTGGGGGTCGAACTCCTCTACCCCTGCGTGGTGTATGAGTCTCGACCCCAGCATGCTGGCCTGAGATCTCGTTTAATCCCATCTTCAATAAACTTCGTGTGATCACAACGAATTCGGTCTCAGTGCCTTACTGGGTGCGCGCTACTCCCGAGACTTGAGTGAGGGTCTCCCTTCGGGGGTCTTTCAAAAGAAGATTACATTCTTGCTTTTTCTAGGGTGTAGTTTCCCTGATTGTGTTGGACTTTTCTTTCTATTATCCTTTGTACAGCTGGATTTGTGGAGAGATATTGTATAAATTTGTTTTTGTCGTGAAATATCTTGGTTTCTCTGTCTATGGTAATTGAGAGTTTTGCTGGGTATAGTAGCCTGAACCTTCATTTGTGTTCTTTTAGTGTTTCTATGACATCTGCCCAGGGTCTTCTGGCTTTTATAGTCTTTGCTGATAAGTCTGGTGTAATTCTGAGAGTTCTGCCTTTATATGTTACTTGATCTTTTTTCCTTACTGCTTTTAATATTCTTTCTTTGTTTTGTGCATTTGGTGTTTTGACTATTACATAAAGGGAGGAATTTCTTTTCTGGTCCAATCTATTTGAAGTTCTGTAGGCTTCTTGTATGTTCATGGGCATCTCTTTCTTTAAGTTAGGGAAGTTTAATTCTATAATTTTGTTGAAGATATTCACTGGCCCTTTAAGTTGGGAATCTTTACTCTCTTCTATACCTATTATTCCCAACTTAAAGGGCCAGTGAATATCTTCAACAAAATTATTCTCATTGTGTCCTGGATTTCTTGGATGTTTTGGGTTAGGAGCTTTTTGCATTTTGCATTTTTCTTTGACTGTTGTGTCAATGTTTTCTATGGTATCTTTTGCACCTGAGATTTTCTCTTCTATCTCTTGTATTCTGTAAGTGATGCTTGCATCTATCTATGACTCTTGATCTCATTCCTAAGTTTCCTATCTCCAGGGTTATCTCCCTTTGTGATTTCTTTCCTTTTTGAAATTTTTATTATTTTTTGTCTTTTTTTTTAGTAGATATATTCTTTATTTACATTTCAAATGATTTCCCCTTTCCTGGTTCCCCCCCTAAAAGTCCCACAAGTCATCTCCCCTCCCCCTGCTCCCCAATCAACCCCCTCCCACTTCCCTATCCTGGTAGTCCCCTATACTGCTGCATTGGACCTTTCCAGGACCAGGGGCCTCTCCTCCCTATGATGTCCAACAAGGACATCCTCTATTTTTTGTCTTTTATTTATTTATTTACACTCCAGATTTTCTTCAGCCCCACCCCTTGGCCTCTAACTGTGATACATCCCATACATCCTCCCCACCCCCTGTCTCTATGAGGTTGTCCCCATCTTCCACACCTCACCCAACCAGACCTTTATACTCCCTGGGGCCTCCAGGTCTTGCATATTCTCTGACTGAATCCAAACCCTGCAGTCTTCTGCTGTATATGTGTTTGGAGCCTCATATCAGCTGTCACATACTTTCTGGTTGGTGGTCCAGTGTTTGAGAGATCTTCCTACAGGGTCACCCTCCTCCTCAGCTTCTTTCAGCCTTTTCCTAATTCAGCCACCAATGTCAGCAGCTTCTGTCCATTATTTGCATTCAAATATCTTCATCTGATTTTCTCAGCTGCTTGTTGGGTCTTCCAGAGTGTGGTCATGTTAGGTCCATTTTTGTGAGCGCTCTGTAGCTTCAGAAATACTGTCAGGTCTTGGGATCTTCCCTTGAGCTGGATTCTACTTTGGGCCTATTGCTGGATGATCTTTTCCTCAGGCTCATTTCCATTTCCATCCCTGCAGTTCTTTCAGACTAGAACATTTATGGGTCATAGTTGTGACTGTGGGATGGCAACCCTCTCCCTCATTTGATGCCCTATCTTCCTGCTGGAGGTAGGCTCTATAAGTTCCCTCTCCCTACTGTAAGACATTTCATCTAAGGTCCCTCCCTTTGAGTCCTGAGAATCTCTCATCTCCCAGGTCTCTGATGCATTCTCCGAGGGGTCCCCCATCATCCTGCCTTCTAAGGTTGCCTGTTTCCATCCTTTCTGCTGGTCTTCAGGGCTTTAGTCCTTTTCCCTCGCCCAATATCAGATTGGGATCCCCTCCACCCCATCCACTTTCCTTCCTAGGTTCTTCCCTCCCCATTTGTGATTGCTGCTTTCTCCCTCCCAAGTGGGATTGAAGCATCCTCACTTGGGCCCCTCAGCTTTTTGACATTTTGGAGTTCTGTGCACTGTATCTTGGGTATTCTGTACTTTTTTTTGGCTAATATTCACTTATTAGTGAGTACATGCCATGCATGTCCTTTTGGGTCTAAGTTACCTCAGGATTATATGTCCATCCATTTGCATGCAAAACTCATGATGTTCTCATTCTTAATAGCAGAGTAGTATTCAATTGTGTAAATGAAGCACATTTTCTGTATCTATTCTTCTGTCATGGGATATCTGGGTTGTTTCCAGCTTCTGGCTATCACATACAAGGTCTCTGTGAAAATAGTGGAACATGTACCCCTGTAGCATGGTGGGTCATCTTTTGGGTATATTCCCAAGAGTGGTATAGCTGGGTCTTCAGGTATGTCTATTTCTAATTTTCTGAGGAACATCCAGATTGCTTTCTAGAGTTGTTTTACCAGTTTGCAATCCGATCATCAATGGAGTTGTGTTTGTTCCTCTTTCCACATCCTCTTTGACATGTGTGTCGCCTGAAGTTTTGTTCTTCAACATTATGATTGGTGTAAGGCAGAATCTCAGGGTCATTTTGATTTGCTTTTCTCTGATCACTAAGGACTTTGAACGTTTCTTTAGGTGTTTCTCAGCCCTGCCTAGTGGCAAGAACCTGGCGGATCCACCCGAGCGATGGTAGTCCCTGATAGGGTCTGTATACCTGGGCCTCTCTAGCGGTGGCCTGGTGGCAATATGGAAACCAACCATGACCGCTGCAGGGCAGGCTACTCCCAGCTGCCTTGGTGCAAGGCCGAAAGGCATGGAGAAGTCCCGCAGAGCTGCTGCCCTGGCCCTGGCTGGTAGCAAGAGCCTGGAGGATCCACCCAGGCGATGGTAGCCCCTGATTGAGTCTGTCTACCTGGGCCTCTCTAGCGGTGTCTTGGTGGCAATATGGAGACCTATAATAATAAATCTTAATGATAAATTTCCTATATTCTCATATTTGTATAACAAATTCCCTATTCTGTATTTAAGTAACAAACTGGAGCATACAACCTGTCTCAGTTATGAGATTTGAGTAAAAAAAGAATACTTTTTTTAAATAGATTTTTTTCAACTTTGCTTCTTGGAAAGATTCTTCCATATTACAAGTGACCATTTCCTTTCTTTTTTGTGTAACTTGTTTCATAACATCTTATCAATTTTCTATTATTTTTATAGATCAATAAGGAAAATATTATATACATTTATAAAATTATTAAAGAACTAAATAAAATAATGTTATTTAAAATTTAAATTTACATAAAATCCATTATTTATTTCTATATAGCCTGTTTTTTCTGATCTGTATATATATACATATACTTATATATCTGCATATTATATTTATTCAAGATTATAAAAACTTTATATTCTTATTTTAACCATTAATATATTGCATAATGTTTTCTTTTAGGAACATTATTATTTCATTTTTGCATATGCTTTATTTGGAATTTTTGTTATGAAGTATATTGGGATTTCTGCTATAGTATTTTTTGTATTATATAAAATTTTTTCATACAATATATTTTGATCATATTCTTTCTTCTTCTCTAAGACCTCTACCTCCCTATAGCTACTCAACTTCATGCTCTTTGTTTCAGAAGGTTCTCCCAAATTTCTTCAAACCAAATAAAACAAAAACTGAAAAGACAACCATTACCAAACCATATAAAATAGGCATACATAAAAAATAAGGTTTGTGTGTGTGTGTGTGTGTGTGTGTGTGTGTGTGTGTGTTGGCCAACTACTTCTGAGTATGAGACCTTTCCTGGAGTGTAGCTGATATACTTAGTGTTATTCCACTGAAGAAAAATAATTTTTCCCTTTCTTATTAGGAATCAGCTAACAGCTTCTTGGTTAAGGATGGAACTTTGTACCCACTTCCTGTTTTCTGTGTTAGCTTTTTTGTCTGGTTTGAACTTGTGAAGATTTTGTGTGTACTGTCATAGTCTATGTGAGCTTATGTATGCACTAGCCCTGTTGCATCTGAAAGATGCTATTTCCTTGAAGATAACCACTACCTCTGGGTCTTATAATCTTTTTACCTCCCTGTCTGCATAGATGCCTGAGACTTAAAAGGAAGGGTTTGATAAGACATCCCATGTAGGCCTGCATTTTCCAAGGTCTCTCACTGTCTGCATGTTGCCCATTTGTGGGTCTCTGTGTTAATTAACATTTACTGCAAGAATAAAGTTCTCTGCTGAGGGTTGAATGATGTGCTAGTTTATGTATAGAGCAATATGTTATTAGAAGTTATTTTATTACTATGTTCCTTCAGCAGAACAATAGTAGTAGGATATCCCCTAAGACTCATGACCTATACAGTTTTCAGTGTAAGATATAAGTTATGTCTCATGGAGTAGTCCCTAAATTCAAAAAAGAAAAAGAAAACTTAGTAGTTGGTTACTCTATAACATTTGTGCAACTGTTACACAAGTATATCTTTTAGGGGTAGAGAAAAAGGGCTTATTTGGCTTATACTTCCAAATTGTAGTCCATCATTGAAGGAAGTCTGAACAGGAACTCAAGCAGGATAGAAACCTAGAGATAGGAACTGATGCAGAGGCCACGGAGGAATGCTGCTTACTGACTTGTTCCCCCTGGCTTGTTCAACCATCTTAAAGAACTTAGGACCACTAGCCTATAGATGGCACCACCTACAAAGGGCTGGGCCATCCCCATTTAGCACTAGTTAAGAAAATGCCCTATAGCCAGATCTTATGGAGGTGTTATTTCTCAATGAGATTCCCTCCTTTAAGATAACTCAAGTTGACATAAAACTAGCCAGCATATAATGGTAAATTATTATCATGAAAAACAAATTTGTAACTTTCTGCCAGTTTATAGGTGGGCATGGATTGCTTACTTTAGGGTATTCTAGCAAATGTTAATCTCTCTCTCTCTCTCTCTCTCTCTCTCTCTCTCTCTCTCTCTCTCTCTCTCTCTCTCTCTCGCTCTCTCTCTTCTTTCTTTCTATATCCCAACTGCAGTTTCCCCTCCCTCTTCTCCTCCAAGTCCCCCCTTACCTCCTCTATGCTCTCCCATTCACTACTCCTCTGTTTCTCTTCAGAAAAATGCAGGCCTCCCAAGGATATCAACCAACCATGGCTTATCAAATTGAGTAAGATTAGGTAGCATTGAGCCTGGATGAGGTAATCCAGTAGGAGAAGGGTCCTTAAAGGAGGTGAAAGAATCAGGGGCAGCCCGTGCCCTCACTGTTAGTAGTCCCATAAGAAGACCAAGCTACACAACTGTAATATATATTCAGAGGGCCTAACCCAGTTTTATGTAGGCTCCCTGATTGTCAATTCAGTCTCTGTGAGCACCTATGAGCCCAGGCAAGTTGATTCTGTAGGTTTACTTGTGGTGTCCTTGACACTTATGGCTCCTGCAATCCTTCCTTCCCCTCTTCCACAGGATTCCCCAAGCTCCACTTAACATTTTACTATAGGCCTCTGCATCTGTGAGCATCAGTTCTTGGGTGAAGCCTCACTGATGACAATTGGGCCAGGTACCATTATATAAGTATAACCGAATATCATTAGGGATCATTTTTTTTGTCCTGCATCTCTAGACTATCCAGCCTCTAGTTCCTGGACTTCCATGCAGTGTCAGGGGTGGCCTCCCTTTCATGGCATGGATCTCAAGCTGGACCAGTAATTGGTTGCCTATTTCTACAATTTCTGTTCCATCTTTACCCCAGTACATTTTGTAGGCAGAACATTTTGTACATCTAAGATTTTGTAGGTACTGGTGTCCCAAACCCTCCACTGGAAATCTTGCCTTTAAGACCCCTTTTCTAGGAGTCTTAGGTAGGGTCACCCTCATATATTCCTCAAAATTTTCATTGCACTAGGTTTCTAGCTCCTCCTGAAGATGCTTACCTCCCGAATTCCATTGTCTCTCCCAGTACTCTCTCCCTCCATCCTCCCCATACCTAATCCCTCTTGTTCCTATATCCACCCAACCCTTACCTAGAAAATTTCCCCTCAGTACACCTGAAATTTCTATTCTATTTCCCATTTGAGGGAGATTCAAGCATCACATCCTACCCCACACCAACCTTTCTTGTTACTTAGCATGTCTGGGTCTGTGGACTGTAGCATGGTTATTCTTTACAGCTAATATCCACTATAAGTGAGTACACACCATGTTTATCCTTATGTATCTAGGTTGCCTCACTCAGGATGATTTTTTTCTAGTTCTGTCCATTTGTCTACAAATTTCATGGTGTCATTGTTTTAAACAGCTGAGCAATACTCCATTGTGTAATATACCAATTCTCTTTATCCATTCTTCAGTTGAGGGACATCTAGGTTGTTTCCAGTTTCTGGCTATTATGAAAAAAGCTGCTATGAAAATAGTTGAGGAAGTGTCCTTGTGGGATGATGGAGCATCATTTAGGTATATGTCCAAGAATGGTATAGCTGGGTCTTGAAGTAGATTAATTCCCAATTTTCTGAGAAATCACTATATTGATATCCAAAGTAACTGCACTCCCACCAGCAATGGAGGAGTGTTCTCTTTGCTTCATATCCTCTCCAGCATGAACTATGACTTGTGTTTTTTATCAGACGTGTAAGATGGATAGTGTTTCAACACTGTGAATGCTAATTGGTAGGATGAAGCTTCTAGTTGAGCAACAGCTTGATTTCTCCATATTCAGTGATGTAAACAAGTGTTGTCTTTAGCAAGAGAACCTTATCATCAGGTTGTATAGAGTAAACAATGGCACCAGGAATAAACTCTAATGTTTGGAAGAGGTCTAGGGAACCTTTAAGGTCAGCAACTCAGAAAAGAATTGTTCTCATATTGGTAGCAAATGGTATCTAGTTGAGATATTGTCTAAATAATATAGTATCTTCAGTTAAATTATTTTTATATATTTTAAGAAAATTCTAGAGTAGTAATTTCACATATGCTTTTTAAAAAGGCATGGGGTATTCATTACTACTTTCTATATTTCCTCCTTTATGTTTTTCCTCTCATTCCTCTCCTCATAATCCTTTTAACCTAGTTTCCCCTTTATTCTTTTTTTTTTTTTTTGGTTTTTCGAGACAGGATTTCTCTGTATAGCCCTGGCTGTCCTGGAACTCACTCTATAGACCAGGCTGGCCTCGAACTCAGAAATCCACCTGCCTCTGCCTCCCAAGTGCTGGGATTAAAGGCGTGTGCCACCACCGCCCGGCCCCTTTATTCTTTTATAACACCATATTCTATTTCCTCTACCTTTGAATATTCCCTCCTTACCTTTGAACTTTTATGAGCTACTTAAGTTTGGATATTCTAAATGAAACACATGTACTTAAACATTAAAAGCTAACTTGCAGAGAAAAAAGAAAACATGTAATGTTTATCTTCATAGCTCTGGGTTACTTCTCTCATGATTGTTTTTTATTTAATTCAAATTTACCTGCAAATGTATTAGTTATTAATGGTTGAATAATATTTCATTGTGTAAATACATCATCAGTTAATGAACATCTATGCTCTTTCTAAATGCTGAGTATTATAAAAGAGAGCAGCAATGAACATGAATGAGCAAGTATTGTAGTAAGAAGTAAAATCCTTTGGGTACATTTTCAAGAATGGTATAGCTAGATCTTGCAGTAGATCTATTCAAGTTTTTGAGAATCCTCCAAACTGACTTTACCAGTTTATACTCCTACAAGCAATGAATAAATGTTTACTCATTCCCAAATCCTCACAAACATCTTTTGTCACCTGTTTTTATTAATGTTGGCCATTCTGAGACAAGATGAAATAAAAGAAGTTTTAATTAGCATTTCCCTGATGGTTGAGGATGTTGAACACTTAAAATTGTTTCCCATTTCCCCTCCCCAAACCCCCCTATCCCATTCCTTCTCCCCTTGCTAACTCACCCACCCACTCCTGCTTCCCTGTCCTGGCATTCTCCTAAACTGAGGCAACGAGCCTTCACAGGACCAAGGGCCTCTCCTCTAATTGGTGTCTGACAAGGCCATCCTCTGCTACATATGCAATTGAAGCCATGTGTACTCTTTGGTTGGTGGTTTAGTCCCTGGGAGCTTTGGGGGTACTGGTTGGTTCATATTGTTGTTATTCCTATGGTGTTGTAAACTCCTTCAGCTCCTTGGGTCCTTTCTCTAGCTCCTCCATTGGGAACCCAGTGCTCAGTCCAATGGTTGGCAGAGCACTCACCTCTGTATTTGTCAGGCAGAGCCTCTCAGGAGACAGCTATATCAGGCTCCTGTCAGCAAACACTTGTGGGCATCCACAATTAGTGTCTGGGTTTTGTATCTGTATATGAAATGGATTCCCAGGTGGGACAGTCTCTGGATGGTCTTTTATTCAGTCTCTGCTCCACACTTTGTATCTCCTCCCATGGGTATTTTATTCTCCCTTCTAAGAAGGACCAAAGTATCCATTCTTTGGTCTTCCTTCATGAGCTTCATGTGGTCTTTGAATTAATTATATCTTGGATATTCCTAGCTTCTGGGCTAATATCCACTTTTCAGTGATTGCATACCATGTGTGTTCTTTTGTGATTGGGTTACTTCACTCAGGATGATATTTTCTAGTTAGATCCATTTGCCTAACAATTTCATGAATTCATTGTTTTTAATAGCTGAGTAGTATTCCATTGTGTAAATGTACCACATTTTCTGTATCCGTTCCTCTGTTGAGGGACATCTGGGTTTTTTCCAGCTTCTGGCTAATATAAATAAGTCTGTTATTATGTCCTTATTACATGTTGGAGCATCTTCTGGGTATATGGAGTGGTATAGCTGGGTCCTCAGGTAGTACTATGTCCAATTTTCTGAGGAACCTTCAAACTAATTTTCTGAGTGGTTACCCCAGCTTGCAATCCCACAAGTAGTGGAGGAGTGTTCTCTTTCTCTACATTCTCTCTGACATCTGTTGTCACTTGAGTTTTTGATCTTAGCCATTCTGACTGGTGTGAGGTGAAATCTCAGGCTTGTTTTGATTTGCATTTCCCTGATTACTAAGGATGTTGAACATTTTTTTAGGTGCTTCTCATCCATTCGGCATTCCTCAGTTGAGAATTCTTTATTCAGCTCTGTACCCCAGGAGATAGCAAAGCCTATGCTTGACAATAAAAGAACTTCTGGCAGAATCACCATCCCTGACCTGAAGCTGTACTACAGAGTAATCATTATAAAAAAAACCCTGCATGGTATTGGTACAAAGACAGGCAGGTAGATCAATGGAATAGAATTGAAGACCCAGAAATGAACCCACATACCTATGGTCACTTGATCTTTCACAAAGGAGCTAAAATCATCGAGTGGAAAAAACGACAGCATTTTCAACAGATGTTGCTGGTTCAACTGGAGGTTAGTATGTAGAAGAATGCAAATTGATCCATTCTTATCTCCTTGTGTAAAGCTCAAGTCCAAGTGGATCAAGGAACTCCACATAAAACCAGATACACTGAAGGTAATAGAAAATAAAGTGGGGAAGAGCCTCGAACACATTGGCACAGGGGAAATTTTTCTGAACAGAACACCAATAGCTTATACTCTAAGACCAAGAATTGACAAATGGGACCTCATAAAACTGCAAAGCTTCTGTAAGGCAAAGGGTGCTGTCAATAGGACTAAGTTGCAACCAACAGATTGTGGAAAGATCTTTACCAATCCTACATCTGATAGAAGACTAATATCCAATATACACGAACTCAAGAAGTCATCTCCTTTTTAACATCCTTGAAAATATTCATAATTGTTATTTTGATGTTCTTGTCTTATACTTTAGATTAGTTGCTTTTTGTCCTATTTACAATAGGATTGCTGGTTTCTGAAGGGGGCATATCATCTTGGTTGTTCATGTTTGTATTTTTATGATAAAATATAGGTATCTGAAGTTATAATGGTCTTGGTGTAGCTATCTATTCTTGCCTTCATTAGATAGCTTTTCAGTTCTTTGGCTGCTGTTACCCCAATAACAGTTTTTGGACCAGAAGTATGATGCTTGGTTTTTAGTCTTGGGGCTACTTGGGTTTTAGGACTCTAATTGAGATTGGTCTCAGATCTAAATTTTAGTTGGTTTGTACTCTGTGCTCAGACCCTAGCTGTCATTTATCAGTGCAGTTGGTGGGTTGTGTGATAGGCTAGATGGCAGGGTATGAATCTGGAGTTCTCTTAAGTAAGACTTGGAGTATAGTACTCTGGGTCCAGCCACAGATTATAGAGTCCAAAAAGAACAGAGATGAGTAGGCAGAAGGGCTGGGGCATGTAGCTGTGGCCAGAGTAGGATGCCTCTGGGAGATCAGAATTGTCAAAGGAAAGGAATGCAAGTAGCCTGCCTGAGTACCAGTTGAATGTCCTGTTTGCAGAGTCCCTAATATAGGACAGTAAGTGGGTTGTTGGGGGCAGGGGTCACAAAGCAAAAGAGGTGGGCTAGGAGGAATGGCTGAGGGGGCTGGTAAGGAAAACTAGGGGACTCTGTATCCATACCCTGAGGCTAAGTCCCAAGGATATGTAATTGAATCTGCTGCAGCATTTTTTTTGTTTATTTTATTTTAGTTTGGTGTTCGAGATAGTGTAACTTATTAATTTTTAACATAGACTGAGTGAATCTGTGAACCTTAAGTTTTCCATTCATTCACTTAGCATATAATCCACTGAACAAATTATATTTAAAATACAGTGTCTTTCATTTATAATCTAATTCAGCAGAAGCAGCTATCATGAATTATATATTAAAAGAAAAATATTGGAATGTCAAGTGGTATAACTTCTTAATTAAAATAAAAGGTTTTTTTCTTTGTTTGTTTGAGACAGGGTCTCATTATGTATCTCAGGCTTGACAGTGTGCATCTCTAATCACAACACTGGGGGAGCAGAGGCTGGCAGATCCTGAGAGCTTACTGGCCAAAACAGAAATTTCCAGTTCAGTTAGACACTACCTCAGAAAATAAGGTTGACAACAATTGAGAAAGATACCCAACATCAACCCCTGGCCTATGCACACATGCACACATGCATACATACACCTAAACACACACACACACACACACACACACACACACACACACACACACACACACAAAAGTGGATAGTTAGTTTATTACTGAGATTCAGCATAGCTATTTTCCTGGATAGAGTAGGTAGAATAATATAAAAATAGCAA
This sequence comes from Apodemus agrarius, assembly GCA_964023405.1. NCBI lineage: Eukaryota > Metazoa > Chordata > Mammalia > Rodentia > Muridae > Apodemus > Apodemus agrarius. The sequence continues at coordinate 149,220,801 of OZ030010.1, forward strand.
TGAAGAATAAGGTTATTTAAGATACATCCACCCCAATCTAGGCTCATTGATAAGAGGAATTAGGGTGCCATAACCTATATAGTGTCTTTATGGGAAATTTAGATGTAAAAATACTTTAATTCCAGTTTCACCAAAATGAATACAAACCCCATTTTTGTGCATGCATAGTATATGTGCACATATTTGTAGGTGTGCATGGATGCATGTGCTGATGCTGGCCATACCTAGATTATGCTGTGAGTTCTGGCAATCTGAACTCAGGTCCTTGTGCTTGTATTGTTGTCACTCTTATCCTACGAGCCCTCTCCCTTTCCCTTAATACTTTTCTTTACTCCATCACAGACTTATTCATTCTTTAGAGCTCCTAATCCTGTGAGTGGTTCTGTAACTATCTTAGCAGAGATGAGGATATTCTAAAGAGACACTTCTCTCTCTCCCTTTGACTATTAGACTATTGAAACAGTAGATTCCAAGAAATTGAACCCCCATACATCAAATCTTATGCAGAGAGAAAGCCTAGTATCCCTGTGTCAACAAGAAGGGACAGAACTGGCTTCCAGAACTGTTGATTAAGCTACCTAGTCTGTGTTGCCATCAATTTCTTTACCTAATTTAGAAAAATGGGAAGCCTCATTCTGTTTCATCCAAACATTGATTCCCACATTATTTTTGTCAATTTTATCTGATGTATATCTTACAAAGAAGTTCCATTCTTTCCTTTGCCATTTAGTCATTCATTCACTGATCCATTAAATGTTTATTTGAAACTTAGTATCTACCAGAGAATTAGGTACTCGCTACTGAAGTCTAATCTATCAGCATCTTTTATCTCTTGGAGACTCATTTTTCTCTCTGGCCTCAAGTCACTTAGGTCCTAGCTTATAGCTTGAAGAAGAATATGAATGGTACTTGCCTTAAAGCTGCTGTGCCCTGATATGTGTAGCAATATCAAGGTCCCAGAAAACCTGAGTATAACATCAACTTTTTGAAAATTGTTCCTTTCCTAACAGTGTATGCAATGATGGAAATATTTGTTGTTGTCTTTTCAGAGTCAGTAAGAATGGGAGAAAGCAACCAATCTTGCATTTCCTCTGTAACAGACTAAGAATCCATTCAAAACTGGTCTTAGTGAATGGAAATATTTTAATAATGTTGAGAGACAGGAGGAAAAAAGATTTTTGATAATAGATGCAGCAGGAAGGGTGGATCACTTTTGGCAAAAGAAAAATCAAAATACAGATGGGTGGGGCAAATATAGTCAAGTTTTATAGGATAGTTCAATATTGTTTTCTCTTTAGTTATGCTGACTAAACTCATCACAGGAAAACAACCTTTCTCTTTCTGATTTACATTTCTAAACTTGAAAAATAATAGTATTTAATAATGTGTAGTATATTATCAACCATTGTGACTTATGACTTTCTTCCTTTAATCCTCATAATGAAGACACCCTGTGAGGTATGCTCTATTTTGCTCCTGCTCTGCATTTGAGGAAAGTGCTGCATGGAAAGACTGGCTTTCTCAAAAAATACTCAATTAGTGAAGGATTAATGGCAGATATACTTTTCTCACTTATCAAATCTATGAATGTCTTATCCATTTATATCCTTGAATTCTCATCTAATAGTTTTATTAAATTTTTATATTAAGTAGCCATTGTAATAATCCAAATTGTAGTTTGAAAATTGTGTGACCATTCAGGAAATAATAGAATCTCTTTCCTTTTATGCACATTAATTTTTTCAAAAAATTGAATTCAAATTTTGAGCCAAATGTTTAATTCTACAAATTGTTTTTTATAAACATATTACAAACATAAATATATAGTATAATTTTAGAGTACTTGACAGAGAAATCAAATATTAAATTTAACAATGAACAGAAAATTAATATGATCAGCCTTGTATTTAGATAGAATTTTTTCACTATTTACATGGAGCATATAGAGAACACGAAGTAGCTTCTTAATTGTGGCAAGAACGTGCTTGATATTTTCTAGGAATCCCATTAATATGTTGCAAAAAGTTGTGATTGGGATTTTTTAATAAATATTTTTTATCAATTATTTTTATACACTCCATATTTTATTCTCCACCCTGCCAACCCCTGTCCACCCTCTGTTTTAAACTACAATCAATGAATTTATTTCATCTTTAAACTTTAATCCTTAGCTTTTTTACTGTTTTTACCATTTAGGTCTTTCTCCTTGTATTTTCCATGTAGTTCCTAGAGATCTACAGAACACATATCTGAGCAATGCAAAACAAGAATACTTGACCAGACTCAAGGTTCTTCTAGAAAATATATGATTTGTATCACTGCCATTAGAAAAAAATTATACCTAAAGCATTCCATTTGATGAGCTTCTAGGGGATTTCACTAAGTTCACCAAATTGAAAACAATTGAATAAAATTATTTATCTTTTAAAGAATCAGGATTCTAACTCTGACTCATTAGAGTTATGACTTAGAACAAAGCTACTTAGTGCTCCTTGTATTAGTTTTTGTATCCATAAAACAGGGTTAATAATAAAACCCTCCATGCATTGTCTGTCATACACTAAGTACTCAGAAGGTCAGTAAGCTAAATTTATTTTCATTCAACATTTGCTCAATGTGTTCATATTACTACCCAAAACTGGTAAAGAATTCTATGAAGATACACACAAAAGCAGGTGCCAACAACTGACTTGAGAAATAAAATTGAATTGGAAGAACTGTTTACACAAAATGCATACTTTAGTTTTCCTTCTCTTATGGAGAAGCATTACCACTTGTTGGAATTGGTAGATGTAAATAGTAAATTAAAAATTCAGGACTTTCATATACCAATTGTTTGAGCAGTCAATATGTTTTTCTATAATCCAGAGATAAGAGTAGTTAATCAACACTTATTTGGATTATCTTACTGTGCAGGAATTCAAGTGTTTCCTTGTTATAATTTTGAGAACACAATATAATAATATCTTTGGTGAATATATGTGACAAGTTACTAATCTGAAAGTTTTGAATATTATTTTCTCTGACAGGTGTTTAATTTAACATTTGATAAGTACATGTTATGTCTCTGCAAGCCACTATGAGGCTATGTAGTTTTAGAAGTGTCACTGAAACTTCATTGTCTTAGTATACCTACCCAGAAATGACTAGTAAAATGTTACTATAATATTGTAGTAACTTACATTTTTAGTATTTGAGAATTTCATTCATGCACACCATGTTTTTTGATCAAATCTACTCTTATCTCTAGATGGTAAATCTGTAAGTTAAAACTGTTAATGAAATAGTAATTATTACCATTATTACTATTATTGATATTGATATTAAGAGTACTAATAATGAGGACCTGTGTTCTAAGTTGATGTTAGCATAAATGAAGCAATGTATATAAAGTTTTTAAGAATATTTATAAAAGGGTCCGCTACCACATGATTTTGGTTTTGTTTTTATTATTAATTTTATTATCCTGAATTTTTCCATTAATCAATTTAAATAAATGGAAAAACTAAACAGTTAATGTCAGCAAGAGTTTAGGAAAATCTAATTTCTGCTCGAAATAACTCATAGAATTTTTTCATTATGATCTAATTTAGAAACACATATTTCTTTCTCTTACTTTAGGGGTTTCCCAGAGTGCTTTTCTGAGAAATTAAGACAATTAGAAAAGTAATTCTAATGCAGATCAAAAGGAGGAAGTAATGCATTTTTTTTGTTTGTGTGTTTTGTTTTTTGTTTTTCGAGACAGGGTTTCTCTGTATAGCCCTGGCTGTGCTGGAACTCACTCTATAGACCAGAGTGGCCTTGAACTCAGAAATCCACCTGCCTCTTCCTCCCAAGTGCTGGGATTAAAGTCGTGCACCACCAACGCCCAGCTGAAGTAATGCATTCTCAAATGCCTACTTCTCACAATCAGTCACAGACTATTTTCTTGTCACAGTGTCCATATGGTCCTGCTACGTTTGTCCATTATAGTAGAATTTTAGAAAAAAATTCTCTGGACAGTGTGAATATACAGTTCTCAAACTATGATTGGCCTGTTCCTCTATACTCATTCAAGTCTTCTAAAATCTGTTTCATAAAACATGGTATGAGCTAGAGAGGCTTTTAAATCCCTTTATTATACAGATGGAGAAACATAGGTCCGGAGGGAGGAATGCATTTTTTTTCCCAAGGGAAACAACTGAAAACAAAATTTATGTAACCAACCAGTCTAGTACTCTATTATCATAATGAGATGATATCTATTTTTCTATTGTCACATCAGAATAAACATGCAGGCTTCCTCTAGGACTTAGGGTAGGAAAATAATTATGAAGTTCATTCCTACTTGTAGGCTACGCTTTGAGATTCTTTTAGAAGCTGAGGTCCAGCATCAAAATACAGTACCATCTCTAAACTGTTTTACTGCTAGAAAACTTACCTTCACAAAAAGCTCAATTTCAGGGTCTGCTTGAGTGTTGGGCCTTAAGCTTGCCATCTTCTATTGTCAATTGTCAGCCCCCAGTGTCTTTGAGAAGCCAAAACACTTGTGGACACTTCTTTCAGTTATTTCTCAATTCTCATGGAATGTTGATGCTTTGAGAGGGTGACTCGTTGACTGAGTCAAACCTGGGCCAGTCTTTCCTCTTAAAGAATGGATGCAGAAACTTCTAGATACAAGAGCATCTCTTAAATTTGGTTTTCTTCTTCCTTTTGACTTAACATTTCAGTGAAGTTGCAGAAGAGTGTATATAAACTGCCTGGTTAGAAGGGTGAGGGTATTTCCAGAGAAACTTTAATGCCATGAGTCAGCAAAGGACATACACACACACACACACACACACACACACACACACATACGGCGAGGGTAGGAGATTCAGTTCTGGCTTATACATATCAAGCTGACCAGATGTTCTCTAGAGCCCTGAGTCCTGGGCTTCATGCCCAGAAAAGGGCCTCCAGTGCTGTTCCTGTAACCTGAAAGTTTTTCCAGGAAAAGGGCCAGAAACAACCTAGAATTTTATTATTGTAAAGACTGTTTATTCAATGAAAATATCTTAAATGGGGTTAAAAAGTTGTACTTCATCAAAAGTTTCAAGCTCTACTCCCACACTCATGCAGCTAGATTTCTGTTCCAGTTTGCAGTTTTCACTTCATTTCTATAACTTGGGAATGTTCACAGTAGTGGTAGAGTTTAGGAAATTCTACCACATGTTTATTTCTCCAAGTTCTTTCTTGGAAATATAGACTGTGGCAGATAGATGACTTGCTTGTCTTAGTGTCTGTCTCAGGAGTCTCACAGTACTACTCTGCCCCTACTTGTCAACTCTGAGAATGGTAGCAAAATATTCATTCGATATCTATGCTGTTTCTGGCAGCTGTTTTGCTCCTTTCAGATCTGGGGATTGAGGACTAAATTTTGGGATCAATAATACTCTTTGCTCTTAGGATTTTTTATCTGGTAACCAGAGATCCACCAGGTGAGTCCCACTGTGACCTTTTATACAATACCAGGCACTCCTTATGCTTATCTGAGGTGAACAGAAACTTTGTATTGTTTCATGTAAAGACTAACTGCAATGTGAGAATCGGGAAAATGCTGCCTGTGCCACACCTGTGGGTTCTAGGAAAGGAGTGGCTGGTTTTGAAGGAGATGTTCTCAGTAAGAAAAGGAATTAATTGATGGCTTCTCAAATGGTCTCAGGGGGATTGTGCTGAACATCTCTTGAATGGCCTTGAAAGTGACTTTAAACTTGGTCATTTACCAGGACCTAGTGGTGACTGCTTTGTTAGCCACATTTTTAGTGTATTAATCTCTTTTCCTGTATTTCTCATACCTTGTTTAGTAGTGAATGCCTACTCTGTGCCAGTAGACCAACCCACTTAGTGCCCTTTGGAGTATAGATAAGCAACATAGGAGGGAGACAGGAATTGGACTTTAAACATGCTCAGTTATGAAACAACCTTACCCTTCTCACTCATATGTTTCTAACCAGTATAGAGTCTTGTCACTTCCATATCATGACTATTTAAAAATCAATCCATTTCTCTCCCACTTTCCAAATTTCAAGCCAGAAAAATGCAATCAAACTACATTATATTCATGTATACTTATATCATATCAAAACTCCTTTCTATAATTTAATTCATTGAGTACCGAATGTTGGATTATCTACTGCTTGGTGAGATTTTTATTATATTATTATTTATGTAACTTTGTGTTTAATATTTTACCAAACTTTTATAAAATGACTGCGCTGTTTTATATTCATCAGAATCACATAACCTACCATCAGTGTATGAGAATTTTAAATTATTTTCACTCTCCTCAATATCATTTTCCTTTTCAAAAACAATTGTAGTTTTTCTCATTGTGTGAAATAGTATGCAAACAGACATGTAGATCAATGGAGTAGAACAGAGGTCCCAGAAAGAAACATCTAAAATTTGCCAAAGGGATCAAAAGCTGGAGAAAAGACAGCATCTTCAACAAAAATTACTGGCAAAACTGTATATCCACATGTAGGAGAATAAAGCTGATATCCAACCTCTCCCCCAGTATGAAAATCAATTCAAAGTGAACCAAGACATTAATATAAAGCCCCCAAACTCTAAAATTGCTGGAGAAAAAAAAAGGAAAACATATCAGTATATAGGTATAAGTAAGGACTTTCTGAAAAAGACTCCAATGTAACTCAAGGAATTGGCAATAAGATTACATGAAACAAGTCATGCTGTGTTTAGAATGCCTTTTTTTCTTAGTGTCCTTTATTTTTTGGCTCTTATTCTCCTTCTACTTCTCTTTCACTGGGCTCCTTGAGCCTTGAGTGGAGGTATTTGATGGGCTGAATGTTCTGAGGTCTCTCATTTTCTGCATGTTATCTGGTTGTGGGTCTGCATTTGTTCCCATCTGCTGCAAGAGGAAGCTTCTCCAATGATGGCTGAGCAAGGCACTGATCCATGAGTATAGCAGAATATCATTAGGAGAAACTACACTGTTGTTTAGACCAGTAGTATTTAGTTTTACGCTAGGTACCTGAGCTATCTAGTCACTCAAGTATGGGTTCTATCTCACAGAGTGTGCCTGAAAATAAATCAGATATTGGTTGGTCACTCCTACAATCTTTGTGCCACCATTGCTCTAGTATATCTTCCAGGTAGGATACCATTGATTCATGAATATTGTCTTGTCATAGCAATAGAAAAGTGATGGAGGCAGACTGAAGAATATGTGCAGGTATCCACATGGTTCCATATATACATGTGGGCAAAATAGCCAAACACATAAGAGTGAAAATATTTTTTTTAAATTATGCAGATGGGCAAAACCATTCAAGTTTTCAATTATTCTTTTTTTATATTCATCAGAAATTTACTGGTCATGCTTATGCAGTGAGTACAGGAAAAGTAGAAGGCAGAGAAGTCTAATTTTTTCTCTCATCTAGCTTTCCTTCTGTAACAGGAGCCAGATATATTAGCAGTCAATGTCAATACCATGTAAGTACAGGGGGTATGTGAAAGCTTGTAGATTCCTTAAACTTGTCTTTTTCAGTTGATATTATATAATATGACTGACATAATTTTGCAAATGGGGGGACTGTGCCCTACAGGTGCAAATCATAGAGCCAGTACTCCAACCCAGTACCTTTAACAGTGAGTTCAGAACTTTTTCTGTATCATCACAGCTGCCTCTTTTGACTTGTTAGTAGTTTAGGCTTCCTTCATATGGCATATGATTAGCTCATTTATGTGCTCCCCACTAAATTGATTGCTAGTTCATTTCCAGAGGTGGTCATGAATTTTGTGGTTAGAGTATCCCAATGTGTTTAAAAGGTTATCTTTCAGGCATATTACTTTTTAGATTTACTTTATTTGTATGAAAGTTTTTCCTTTGTGTATGTGTGTGTACCACATGCATGACTGATATCCATGGAGATGAGAAAAAAGCATTAAATCCCCTGAAACTGGAGTACAAATGGCTGTAAGACAACATGTGAGTGCTGGAAGTCAAACTCAGGTCCTCTGCAAAAGAAGCAAGTGCTCTTAACCAGCTTCTGGTTATTATAAATAAGGCTGCTATAAACATATTGGAGCATATTTCCTTGTTATATGTTGGAGCATCACATATGCCCAGTAATTGTATAGCCAGGTCTTGAGGGAGAACTATTTCTAATTTTTATGAGGAACCACCAGATTGATTTGCAAAGTAAAAGTAACGTATCTTTTACAAATGTGAGTACCCTTGCATTTGGGGCATAGTTGTTCAGAATCGAGAGTTCATTTTAGATTTTTCTTTGATGAGTATGTAGTGTCCTTCCCCGTCTCTTAGATAACTTTTGGTTGGAAGTCTATTTTATTGGATATTAGAATGGCTACTCAAGCTTGTTTCTTGGGACCAATTGCTTGGAAAATTTCCCCCAATCTCTTACTTTGAGGTAGTGTCTGTCTTTGTCACTGAGATGTTTCCTGTATGTAGCAAAATGCTGGGTTCTGTTTATGTATCCAGTCTCTTAACCTATGTCTTTTAATTGGGGAACTGAGTCCATTGATGCTGAGAGATATTAAGGACCAATGATTGTTGCTTCCTGTTATTTTTATTCTTAGAGGTGGAATTATGTTTGTTTGGTTCTTTGGGGGGGTTGTTGTGAGAAGATTAATTTCTTATTTTTTTCTTGGGTATAGTTTCCCTCCTTGTGTTGGAGCTTTCCTTCTTATTATCCTTTGTAGGGCTGGATTGGTGGAAAGATATTGTGTAAATTTGGTTTTATGATGGAATATCTTGGTTTCTCCATCTTTGGTAAGTGAGAGATTTGCTGGGTATAGTAGCCTGGGCTGGCATTTGTGTTCCCTTAGGGTCTGTATGACATCTGCCAAGGATCTTCTGGTTTTCATAGTCTCTGGTGAGAAGTCTGTTATAATTCTGATAGGTCTGCCTTTATATGTTACTTTGACCTTTATTTTCTGGTCTATTTAGTGTTCTGTAGGCTTCTTGTATGTTTGTAGGCATTTCTTTTTTTTTAAGCTAGGGAAGTTTTCATCTATAATTTTGTTGAAGATATTTACGAGTTGGGAGTCTTCTCTCTCTCTTCTATACCTATTATCCTTAGTTTTGTTCTTTTCATTGTGTCCTGGATATCTTGAATGTTTTGAGTTGCCTTTTGCTTTTTTTTTTTTAATTTTCTATGACCATTGTGTCAACGTCTTCTATGGTATCTTCTATGCCTGAGATTCTCTCTTCTATCTCTTGGATTCTGTTGGTGATGCTTGCATCTGTGACTCCTGCTCTCTTTCCTAGGTTTTCCATTCCAAGGGCTTACTCTCTTTGTGTTTTCTTTAATGTTTCTTTTTCCATTTTTAGACCCTGAATGGTTTTCTTCAATTCCTTCACCTGTTTGATTGTGTTTTCCTGTATTTTTTTAAAGAGATTTATGTGCTTCCTCTTTAAGGGCTTCTACTTGAGTATCTGTGTTCTGCATTTCTTTAAGGGAGTTATTTATGTCCTTCTTAAAGTCCTCTATCATCTTCATAAAATGGGATTTTAGATCTGAATCTAGCTTTTCAGCTGTGTTGGGGGTATCCAGGGCTTGGTGTGGTGGGAGAACTGGGTTCTGATGTTGCCAAGTGGCATTGGTTTCAGTTGCTTATGTTCTTGTGCTTGCCTCTCTCCATCTGGCTACCTCTAGTGTTAACTGGCCTTGCTGTCTCTGACTGGAGCTTGTCGTGAGGTCCAGCTGTTTCTGTGACCCCCTGATCCTGGATGTGTCAGAACTCCTGAGTATCAAGCTGCTTCTGGGGGTGGGCAGAGTGGATGGAGATCCAGAGCCCAGGGTCCACTCCTAGGTGCAGATGCCAACAGCAAGGAATGTGTATCTCTGGCTGGGAGGGTTTTTCTACATACCCTGGGCCCTGGGGGGGGTCCCAATTAGGCTAGGTATTGGGTCAGGGGTTGGGGCCTCACCTGAAATCCTGTGTGTGTCAGAACTCCTGGTGGTCAAGCTGTCTCTGGGTGTGGGTGGGTTGGGGGATGGGTCAGAGCCCAGTATCTGCTCTGGGTTACAGGTGCAAATGGGCCTCAATAATATTATAATTAAGTTCTCTTGAAAATACTATATACACATCCACTGAATGAAAGGTGATTTGAACAAAAAGGCACAAGCAACAAAGTCTTCAAGTTGCAGAAGTCCCAATGGCAGAAACAAAAGCAACATGAGAAACCATGACAATATTCCTCCTCAAAAATGACTATTCTCAAAGTAGTGGCTCCTAATCAGCATGAAAGGGAATATCTTCTGGACTAATAACTGAAAAGACTAATTATGGCTATGCGAATTGACCCACTCTTATCTCTTTGCACTAAGATCAACTCCAAGTGGATCAAGGACCTCCACATAAAACCAGACACACTGAAACTATTAGAAAAGAAACTTGGGAAGACCCTGGAGGACTTGGGCACAGGGGAAAAGTTCCTGAACAGAACACCAATAGCTTACGCACTAAGATCAAGAGTTGACAAATGGGACCTCATAAAATTACAAAGTTTCTGCAAAGCAAAGGACACTGTCAGAAGGACAAAACGGCAACCAACAAAGTGGGAAAAGATCTTCACCAACCCCACATCTGACAGAGCACTAATATCCAATATATACAAAGAACTCAAGAAGTTAGACCACAAAGAACCAAATAACCCTATCAAAAAATGGGGCAAAGAGCTAAACAAAGAATTTTCACCAGAAGAAATTTGGATGGCCGAAAAACACCTTAAAAGATGTTCAACATCATTAGTCATCAGGGAAATGCAAATCAAAACAACCCTGAGATTCCACCTCACACCAGTCAGAATGGCTAAGATTAAAAACTCAAGAGACAACAAGTGCTGGCGAGGATGTGGAGAAAGAGGAACACTCCTCCACTGTTGGTGGGATTGCAAAATGGTAAGACCGCTCTGGAAATCAGTTTGGCGGTTCCTCAGAAAATTGGGCATGTCACTTCCAGAGGACCCTGGCATACCACTCCTGGGCATATACCCAGAGGATTCCCCTGCATACAATAAAGACACATGCTCCACTATGTTTATAGCAGCCTTGTTTATAATAGCCAGAAATTGGAAGGAGCCCAAATATCCTTCAAAGGAGGAATGGATACAGAAAATGTGGTATATTTATACAATGGAATACTACTCAGCAATTAAAAATAATGAATTCATGCAATTTGTAGGTAAATGGTCAGACCTGGAAAATATCATCCTGAGTGAGTTAACCCAATCACAAAAGAATACACATGAAATGCAATCACTGATAAGTGGATATTAATGAGCCCAGAAGCCCTAAATACTCAAGACACAAATAGCAAGTCAAATGATTCCCAAGAAGAAGAAAGGAGAGGACCCTGGGCCTGTAAAGATTGCATCCAGTTTAGTAAAGAAACCGAGGGGGGAGGGGGAATGATTGGGGAATAGTTGGGGGGGAGAGGAACTATGGGAAGTATGGTGGGTGGGAACTGGGAAAGGGGAAAGCCTTTGGAATGTAAACATAGAATATAGAAAAAAAAAAAGATGGTGCCAGTTTTCGCCTTCCTCCCCCCAGGGGGAAAGTGCCCTTTGAAACAAACAACTCCTTATTTGGCTTCGTGCAATCAGATGCTGTTCTTCCACCTTGAAGTAGCCTATCTGCTTTGCCCATGTGCCCCTTAGGGATTGGCCAACCTTTAGGATATATGGGAGTGCTGGGGTCGAAGTAGGAGAGAGACGCCATGGTACAAGAATCCTGAATAAACTGCTTGAAGAAGAAAAAAACTCAAAAATTATAGATATACTATAAAAGAAACAAAAAAGGGCTAGGGTTACAATTAGGGTTAAGGTTGAATAAAGTGAATAAGCCAATTTAAGGCATAAAAACAAAGTTCAGTAAAGAAATCTAATTGCTAAAGAAAAGCCAAACTGAAATGATGCTGGAAATAAAAATCTCAGTAAGCCAAATAAAATCCAGTGGAAAATCTTATCATTAGAATGGGTTATAGAAACAAAACCCTGAATTGCAGGTTTAGAAGACAAAATAAAGGAATTGGATTACTCATTAAATGACAATGAAAAATTTAAAAAGAAATGTGAACATAATATGGGAGAGTTTTGAGACACTAAGGAAAGAGCTAAACTTCAAATTATGGGCATAGAAAAATAATAACATATAAAATTCATAGATAATATTTTTGATAAAAGCATAGACTATAATCCCCAAACCCAGAGAAAAGGATCCCAAGTCACATACAAGATGGTCATTGAATGCAAATAGACAGAACCAGAAAAGAAATTCTCCATGACATATTATAATTGAAAATACTAAAATTCATTATATAGAAATGTATTGAAAACCTTAAGAGAGAAAAGTTAAGTTACATACAAAGGAAGGCACATCAGAATAACACCTAATTGTTATATAGAAAAAAAAACTAAAGAAAGAGGGGGCCCAAAAAGATATATTTCTGAAAATTCTGAAGGACCACAGCTGTCAACATTGACTACCAGTCCCCACAAAAGAACTATTAAAATTAAAGAATTAAAAACGTTGTTATAGGAGTTCTCTGGTGGAGTTTTTTGGGTCACTTACGTATACTATCATATCATCTGCAAAAAGTGATACTTTGACTTCTTTCTTTCCAATTTGTATCCCTTTGACTTCCTTATATTGTTTAATTGCTCTCACTAGAACTTCAAGTACTATATTGAAAAGATATGGAGAGAGGGGACAGCCTTGTCTAGTCCCTGATTTTAGTGGGATTGCTTCAATTTCTCTCCATTTATTTTGATGTTGGCTACTGGTCTGCTGTATATTGCTTTTACTATATTTAGGTATGGGCCTTGAATTCCTGTTCTTTCCAGGACTTTTAGCATGAAAGGATGCTGAATTTTGTCAAATGCTTTTTCAGCATCTAATGAGATGATCATGTGGTTTTTTTCTTTTAGTTTGTTTATGTAGTGGATTACATTGATGGATTTTCGTATATTGAACCATCCCTGCATCCCTGGAATGAAGCCTACTTGATCATGGTGGATGATCATTTTGATGTGCTCTTGGATTCAGTTGGCAAGAATTTTATTTAGTATTTTTGCATCGATATTCATAAGGGAAATTGGCCTGTAGTTCTCTTTCTTTGTAGGATCTTTGTGTGCTTTTGGTATCAGTGTTATTGTGGCTTTGTAGAACGAGTTGGGCAGTTTTCCTTCTGTATAGACTTTTGTAGTAGGATCTGATGATCTTTTAAATTTCCTCACTTTCTGTTGTTATAATGTCATTCCTAATTTTGTTAATTTGGATACTGTGCTCTGAGCAATTAGACAACATAAGGAAGTCAAAGGGATACAAATTGGAAAGGAAGAAGTCAAACTATCATTATTTGCAGATGATATAATAGTATACGTAAGCGACTCAAGAAACTCCACCAGAGAACTCCTACAACTGATAAACAACTTCAGCAAAGTGGCTGGTTATAAAATCAACCCAAGCAAATCAGTAGCCTTCTTGTACTCAAAGGACAAGCAGGCTGAGAAAGAAATTAGGGAAATAACACCTTTCACAATAGCCACAAACAATATAAAGTATCTTGGTGTGACTTCAACCAAACAAGTGAAAGAACTGTATAACAGGAACTTCAAGTCCTTGAAGAAAGAAATCGAAGAAGACCTCAGGAGATGGAAAAATATTCCATGCTCTTGGATTGGCAGGATCAATATAGTAAAAATGGCCATCTTGCCAAAAGCAATCTACAGATTCAATGCAATCCCCATCAAAATCCCAACTCAATTCTTTATAGATCTAGAAAGAGCAATTCTCAAATTCATCTGGAGTAACAAAAAACCCAGGATAGCTAAAACTATTCTCAACAATAAAAGGACCTCTGGGGGAATAAATATCCCTCAAACAGTACTACAGAGCAATTGTGCTAAAAACTGCATGGTATTGGTACAGCGACAGGCAAGTAGATCAATGGAATAGAACTGAAGACCCAGAAATGAACCCAAAGACTTATGGTCACTTGATCTTTGATAAAGGGGCTACAACCATCCAGTGGAAAAAAAGATAGCCTTTTCAACAAATGGTGCTGGTTCAACTGGAGGTCAACATGCAGAAGAATGCGAATTGACCCACACTAATCTCCTTGTACTAAGATCAACTCCAAGTGGATCAATGACCTCCATATAAAACCAGACACATTGAAACTAATAGAAAAAAACTGGGGAAGACCCTGGAGGACATGGGCACAGGGGGAAAGTTCCTGAACAGAACACCAATAGCTTATGCTCTAAGATCAAGAATTGACAAATGGGACCTCATAAAATTACAAAGTTTCTGTAAGGCAAAGGACACTGTCAGAAGGACAAAACAGCAACCAACAAATTGGGAAAAGATCTTTACCAAACCCACATCTGACAGAGGGCTAATATCCAATATATACAAAGAACTCAAGAAGTTAGACCCCAAAGAACCAAATAACCCTATCCAAAAATGGGGTACAGAGCTAAACAAGGAATTTTCACCAGAAGAAATTCGGATGGCTGAGAAGCACCTTAAGAGATGTTCAACATCATTAGTCATGAGGGAAATGCAAATCAAAACAACCCTGAGATTCCACCTCACACCAGTCAGAATGGCTAAGATTAAAAACTCAAGGGACAACAGGTGCTGGTGAGGATGTGGAGAAATAGGAACACTCCTACACTGTTGGTGGGATTGCAAGATGGTACAACTGCTCTGGAAATCAGTCTGGCGGTTCCTCAGAAAATTGGGCATGACACTTCCAGAGGACCCTGTCATACCACTCCTGGACATATACCTAGCTGAATCCCCTGCATACAATAAAGACACATGCTCCACTATGTTCATAGCAGCCTTATTTATAATAGCCAGAAGTTGGAAGGAGCCCAGATATCCCTCAAAGGAGGAATGAATACAGAAAATGTGGTATATACATACATACATACATACATACATACATACACACACACACACAATGGAATACTACTCAGCAATGAAAAATAATGAATTCATGCAATTTGTAGGCAAATAGTTGGATCTGGAAAATATCATCCTAAGTGAGCTAACCCAATCACAAAAGAATACACATGAAATGCAATCACTGATAAGTGGATATTAATGAGCCCAGAAGCTCTGAATATTCAAGGCAAAATTAGCAAATGAAAAGATTCCCAAGAAGAAGGAACGAAAGGACCCTGGTCCTGAAAAGACTGGATCCAGATTTGTAGGAAAGTATCAGAACAGAGAAATGGGGGGGGTGATTGGGAAATGGGTGGAGGGAAGAGGACTTATTGGACATATGGTGAGGGGGGAACTGGGAAAGGGGAAAGCCTTTGGAATGTAAACAAAGACTATAGAAAATAAAGAAAAAAAACTTTGTTATAAAAACGGAAATTTATAACCAGTTAGCTAACTTTACAGAAGATACTGGAAATAATTCTTTAGACTCAAGAAAAGGATAAAAACACTTAAGAGTTAACAGAGGATTTTATGTCTACCATTTTATCTGCATTATTTTTCACAATAATCGTCAATTTTAATATGTCTTTCTGTATATTTCCTCTGTCAGACATGTTTTCTTTTTTTCACATTTCAAAAAATTTTAAGAGTAGGAAAAAAGTTAAAAAAATAATTGCAATTTATAAGATAATTTTATCATATTTCCATTTTTAGTATTTTCCACATGAATAGATGTTTATTTCCTACTTTTCAATAAAAATTATCCAAGAACTAACTAATGTTTCAGTGTTAATATAAATTATATTTATCTACATAATTCTTCTTTTGAGTGTGAGAGATAGTAGGGATTGAACCCAAGGTCCTGTGCATGGTAAGCAGACACTCAACCACCAAATTACATTCCAGCCCCACAAATATTTATAAACCTTAAATCTAATTTAGACCATTCCATTGCTCTCTTTCTTCCTTTCACTTATATCTGATGTTTTAATATGTATTTCTAACTTCTTTCTTTTAAAGTTTGTATGCTGCTTCATTGTATACTACAGCCACTGTATATAAGTTAAGCCTTGTAAAACAGAAATCCATGAAAATTCAGAGAGGTAGATGTTAAGGACTGTATTATGGCATGTGTTAAAAGCTTTTGTACAGGCTTCAAATTTAGTTCTCTTGAATATTCACTGGTTCATAAAAAGTGGTTTGAGAAACCTCAAGATATATGACCACAAAAAGGAGCAGACTTTCTGGGGTCTGAAGGGATTTGTACTTGAAGACACTCCAGTCAGCAGATGGTCTTGTTGAGCATTCTACAGACAGAACTGTTTCAAGTCTGTAGCTGCCTGGGAAACCTTCAGGAGGCTGAGGCTGGCCTCCAGCTGGAGCTGCTGAACCACCTTCTTCAAGGCAGCCATGCTAGAAGAACCCAACATGGCACTCAGGACAGCTGAGTCAACTTGTCAGTCCGAGTAGGGGGTCTATTTCTAACTTCTTTTTGCTTTAATTCGATATATTCTCTATTTACATTTCAAATGATTTCCCCTTTCCTGGACCCCCCTCCCTGAAAATCCCATAAGCCCTCTTCCATCCCCCTGTTCCCCATCCACCCCTTCCCACTTCCCTGTTCTGGTATTCCCCTACACTGATGCACTGAGTCTTTCCAGAACCAAGGGCCACTCCTTCCTTCTTCTTGGACATCATTTGATGTGTTGATTATGTCTTGGGTATTTCAAACTTCTAGAATAATATCTGCTTACCAGTGAGTACATACCATGAGTGTTCTTTTGAGATTGGGTTACCTCACTTAGGATGATGTTCTCCAGCTCCATCTATTTGTCTAAGAATTTCATGAATTAACTGTTTCTAATGGCTGAATAGTACTCCATTGTGTATATATACCACATTTTTTGTGTCCATTCCTCCGTTGAGGGACATCTGGGTTCTTTCCAGCTTCTGGCTATTATAAATAAGGCTGCTATGAACATAGTGGAGCATGTATCCTTATTGAATGCTGGGGAATGTTCTGGGTATATTCCCAGGAGTGGTATGGCTGGGTCCTCCAGAAGTATCATGTCCAGTTTTCTGAGGAACCACCAGATGGATTTCTAGAGTGGTTGTACCAGCTTGTAATACCACCAGCAGTGGAGGAGTGTTCCTCTTTCTTTACATCCTTGCCAACACCTGCTGTCTAGAAATGTTTTCAATGTAAATCTTTGATTTTATCACAAATGTTTCTAATTCCACCTTCAATAAATTTAGAAAGTTTTTATATCTACAATTTTATATGTAAAATGTTCCACGAAATAGTCAATTTTAATGTTTGTCTATATATTTCTTGAATTTTACAAGAAATATTTTCTATGAAAATCTTCAATTTTATCTAAAAAGGTTTATAATTTCACCTTCAATCAACATAGAATTACGTTTATGCCTATCTTTTTATCTGTATAATTTCCATGATCATTGTTAATTTTAACATGTTATTCTATATATATCTTCAATTTTATCAGAAATATTTTTCATGTAAATCTTCAGGTTTTTCAGAAAATATTGGGGATATAACAACAGAGAATGAGGAAATTCAAAAGATCATCAGATCCTAATATAAAAGTCTATACTCAACACAACTGGAGAATCTGGAGGAAATGGACAATTTCCTAGACTGATACCAAATACCAAAATTAAATCAGGATCAATTGGATCAGCTAAACAGTCCCATAACCCCTAGAGAAATAGAAGGGGTTATAGAAAGCCTCCCAACCAAAAAAAGTATGGGACCAGATGGTTTTAGTGCAGAATTCTATCAGGCCTTCAAAGAAGACCTAACACCAATACTCTTTAAACTATTCCACAAAATAGAAACAGAAGGAACACTGCTCAACTCACTCTATGAAGCCACAATTATGCTGATACCAAAACCACACAAAGATCCAACAAAGAAAGAACTACAGGCCAATTTCCCTTATGAATATCGATGCAAAAATACTAAATAAAATTCTTGCCAACCGAATCCAAGGGCACATCAAAACAATCATCCACCATGATCAAGTAGGCTTCATCCCAGGGATGCAGGGATGGTTCAATATATGGAAATCCATCAATGTAATCCACTACATAAACAAACTAAAAGAAAAAAACCACATGGTCATCTCATTAGATGCTGAAAAAGCATTTGACAAAATTTAGCATCCTTTCATGCTAAAAGTCCTGGAAAGAACAGGAATTCAAGGCCCATACCTAAACATAGTAAAAAGCCATCTATAGCAAACCAGTAGCCAACATCAAACTAAATGGAGAGAAACTTAAAGCAATCCCACTAAAATCAGGGACTAGACAAGGCTGCCCTCTCTCTCCATATCTTTTCAATATAGTACTTGAAGTTCTAGTGAGAGCAATTAGACAACATAAGGAAGTCAAAGGGATACAAATTGGAAAGGAAGAAATCAAACTATCACTATTTGCAGATAGTATACGTAAGTGACCCAAAAAACTCCACCAGAGAACTCCTAGAGCTGATAAACAACTTAGCAAAGTGGCTGGTTATAAAATCAACTCAAGCAAATCAGTAGCCTTCTTGTACTCAAAGGACAAGCAGGCTGAGAAAGAAGTTAGGGAAATAACACCCTTCACAATAGCCACAAACAATATAAAGTATCTTGGCGTGACTCTAACCAAACAAGTGAAAGATCTTTATGACAGGAACTTCAAGTCCTTGAAGAAAAATCGAAGAAAACCTCAGAAGATGGAAAAATATTTCACGCTTTTTGATTGGCAGGATCAATATAGTAAAAATGGCCATCATGCCAAAAGCAATCTACAGATTCAATGCAATCCCCATCAAAATCCCAACTCAATTCTTCATAGATCTAGAAAGAGCAATTCTCAAATTCATTTGGAGTAACAAAAAAACCTAAGATAGCTAAAACTATTCTCAACAATAAAAGGACTTCTGGGGGAATCAATAGCCCAGACCTCAAGCAGTACTATAGAGCAATTGTGTTAAAAACTGCATGGTATTGGTACAGAGACAGGCAAGTATATCAATGGAATAGAATTGAAGACCCAGAAATGAACCCACAGACCTATGGTCACTTGATCTTTGATAAAGGAGCTACAACCATCCAGTGGAGAAAAGATAGCCTTTTCAACAGATGGTGCTGATTCAACTGGAGGTCAACATGCAGAAGAATGCGAATTGACCCACTCTTATCTCCTTGTACTAAGATCAACTCCACGTGGATCAAGGACCTCCACATAAAACCAGACACACTGAAACTAATAGAAAAAACTGGGGATGACCCTGGAGGACATGGGCACAGGGGGAAAGTTCCTGAACAGAACACCAATAGCTTATGCTCTAAGATCAAGAATTGACAAATGGGACCTCATAAAATTACAAAGTTTCTGTAAGGCAAAGGACACTGTCAGAAGGACAAAACAGAAACCAACAAATTGGGAAAAGATCTTCACCAATCCCACATCTGACAGAGCACTAATATCCAATATATACAAAGAACTCAAGAAGTTAGACTGAAAGAAACCAAATAACCCTATCCAAACATGGGGTACAGAGCTAAACAAAGAATTTTCACCAGAAGAAATTCAGATGGCTGAGAAGCACCTTAAGAGATGTTCAACATCATTAGTCATGAGGGAAATGCAAATCAAAACAACCCTGAGATTCCACCTTACACCAGTCAGAATGGCTAAGATTAAAAACTCAAGAGACAACAGGTGCTGGCGAGCATGTGGAGAAAGAGGAACACTCCTCCATTGCTGGTGGGATTGCAAGATGGTACAACCGCTCTGGTAATCAGTATGGCAGTTCCTTAGAAAATTGGGCATGACACTTCCAGAGGACCCTGTCATACCACTCCTGGGCATATACAAAGAGGATTCCCCTGCATGCAATAAAGACACATGCTCCTCTATGTTCATAGCAGCCTTATTCATAATAGCCAGAAGCTGGAAAAAACCCAGATGTCCCTCAATGGAGAAATGGATGCAGAAAATGTGGTATATTTATACAATGGAATACTACCCAGCAATTAAAAATAATGAGTTCATGCAATTGGTAGGCAAATGGTTGGATTTGGAAAATATCATCCTAAGTGAGTTAACCCAATCACAAAAAATACACATGAATTGCAATTACTGATAAGTGGATATTAATGAGCCCAGAAGCTCTGAATACTCAAGACACAATTAGCTAAGCAAAAGATTCCCAAGAAAAAGGAAGGAGAGGACCCTGGTCCAGAAAAGACTAAATCCAGTTTTGTAGGAGAGTACCAGAACAGAGAAATGATTGCGGGGGGTGGGGGGTGGGGGTGGGGGTGGGGGTGGGGGTGGGTGTGATTGGGGAATGAGCGGGGGGAAGAGGACTTATGGGACATATGGTGAAGGGGGGGAACTGGGAAAGGGAAAGCCTTTGGAATGTAAACAAAGAATATAGAAAATAAAAAAGAAACTGAGGATAGTAAGAAATATAAAAAAAGAAAAGAAAATATTCAGGACAAATGGACAAAATGAGCTTAAGAGGTGCTTTGGTTTGCATGAAAAATGTCTCTTAGAGGCTTGTGTCTTTGAATTTGAACACTTGGTTCCTAGTTTGTGGTGACCTTTTGGAAGATTATAGAACTTTTAGGAGTGGGGGCCTTTGGAGGACTTGCATCTCTGTGGGTGGGCTTTGATTGTTTTTGTTTTTATTTTCTTTTGGTTATTTGAGATAGGGTTGCTCTATGTAGCCCTGGATGTCCTGGAACTCACTCAATTCACTAGGCTGGCCTCAAACTTATAGAGGTCCTCCTGCCTCTGCTTCTGAGTGCTGAGACTAAAGGCATGCACCATCCCCCCCCCAAAAAAAGTAAATGTTTCCATTTTCAATCAACTTAGGAATACATTTTTTGCATTTTTTATTGGATATATTCTATATTTACAATTCATTTCCCTTTTTCTGGTTCCCCACCCCCAAAGGTCCCACATGTCCTTTTCCCTCCCCCTGCTCTCTCATCCACCCCCTCCCACCTTACTGTTCTTGTACTCTCCCACAATGATGTTTTGGTCCATTCTAGCACCAGTGTCCACTCCTTTCTCCTTGTGAGACATCACTTGATATGTGATTTATGTCTTTGGTGTTCCAAGCTTCTAGGCTAATATCCACTTATCAGTGACTGTATACCATGGGTATTCTTTTGAGACTGGGTCACCTCACTTAGTATGACGTTCTCCAGCTCCATCCATTTCTCTAAGAATTTCATGAATTCATTGTTTCTAATGGCTGAATAGTACTCCATTGTGTATATATACCACATTTTTTTGTATCCATTCCTCTGTTGAGGGACATCTGGGTTCTTTCCAGCTTCTGGCTATTATATATAAGGCTGCTATGAACATAGTGGAGCATGTATCCTTATTGCATGCTGGTGAGTCTTCTGGGTATATTCCCAGGAGTGGTATGACTGGGTCCTCCGGAAGTATCACGTCCAGTTTTCTGAGGAACTGCCATACTGTTTTCCAGAGTGGTTGTACCAGCTTGCATTCCCACCAGCAGTGGAGGAGTGTTCCTCTTTCTCCACATTTAGGAATACTTTTATGCCTACCATTATTATATCTAGATAAATTTTCCATGATAATCTTCAATTCTAACATGTTTTTCTCCTTTTTTCTGCAATTTTATCAGAAACATTTTCCATGTAAATCTTCAATTCTATCATAAAATGTTTCTATTCCATATTTCAATTAATTTAGCAATGTTTTACATGTCTACCACTTTATTCTTTAAAATTTCATGAAAATTGTCAATTTTAACCTGTTTATCTGAAATATTTTCCATGTAAATCTTTAATTTTATCATAAAGTGCTTTTACTTCCCTTTTCAATAAAAAATGTCAAAAAAAGAGTTAACAGAGGATAACAGTGACAGATCAGTTAATTAAATGAGGTCTAACAATACAATACAAAAAAGACAGAAATCAAGGCACAACTTTCAATAATAACTGTAAATATTAACAGTCCAAATTCCCCATTAAAATGACACATACTAGCAGATTGAATTAGAAAATAGGATTCATCTTTACCTGCCTCCAGAAACATATTTCATCATCAAAGATAGATATGACTTTGGGCTAAAAGAAGGGAAAAGAGAAATTAAAGCAAATGGAATTAGGAAACAAGCACATGTATTCTATTCTAATATCTGACTAAATAGACTTCAAACCAAAACTAGTCATAAAAGAGTGAAGGTCATTACATACTCAATAAACCCACTAAGACGTTATTACACTTCTAAACATAGACACCAAACATAGGTGAACCCAATTTCATTTTTGAAAAAGCTTTACTAAATGTAAAGCCAGAGATTAGCTCCAATACAATGAGAGTAGGTGACTTCAGTACTCCACTTCTGCCAATATAAAGATTATCTGGGGTGGGGGGGAGCAACAAAAAATTGGAGTTAAATGACATCATTAAGCCAATGTACCTAACAGACATCTATAGAATATTTTATTCAAACACTAAAAAAACCCACTATTTTCTCAGTAATCATGGAACTTTCTCCGAAGCAGACAACATGTCAGGGCACAAAGCGCTTCTCAAAAAATGGAAAAACATTGGTTCTTCTTTGAAGGTCTGATAGAATTCTGCACTAAAACCATCTGGTCCTGGTTGGAAGACTTTTAATGACTGCTACTATTTCCTTATAGGTTATGGGATTGTTTAGATGGCTTAACCTATGCTGATTTAACTTTGGTACATTGTATCTGCCTAGAAAATCATCCATTTCATCTACATTTTCCAGTTTCATTGAGTATGGACTTTTATAGTAGGATCTGATAATTTTTTAATTTCTTCAGTTTCTGTTGTTATGTCTCCCTTTTCATTTCTGATTTTGTTAATTTGGATATTGTCTTTGTGCCATGTGGTTAGTCTGGCTATGGGTTTATCTATCTATCTTATTGATTTTCTCAAAGAATCAGCTCCTGGTTTTGTTGATTCTTTGTATAGTTATTTTTGTTTCTACTTGGTTCTTTTTTATTTCAGTCTTGAGTCTGATTATTTCCTGCCATCAACTCCTCCTGGGTGAATTAGCTTCTTTTTGTTCTAGAGCTTTCAGAGGTGCTGTTAAGCTGCTAGTGTATGCTCCCTCCAATTTCTTTATGGAAACACTCAGAGCTATGAGTTTACCTTTTAGCACTGCTTTCATTGTGTCCCACAAGGTTGAGTATGTTGTGTCTTCATTTTCATTAAATTCTAAAAAGTTTTTAATTTCTTTTATGACCCAGTTATTATTGAGTTGATAGTTGTTCAGCTTCCATGTGGATGTGGGATTCCTATTGTTTTTGTTGTTCTTGAAGACCAGCCTTGGTCCGTGGTGATCTGATAGGATGCGTGGGATTATGTCAATCTTCCTGTATCTGTTGAGGCCTGTTTTGTGACCGATTATATGGTCGATTTTGGAGAAGGTACCATGAGGTGGTGAGAAGAAGGTGTATTCTTTTGTTTTAGGATAAAATGTTCTATAGATATGTGCTAAGTCCTTTTGACTCATAACTTATGTTAGTTTCCCTGTGTCTCTGTTTAGATTCTGTTTCCATGATCTGTCTATTGATGAGAATGGGATGTTAAAGTCTCCTATTATTATCATGTGAGGTTCAATGTGTGCTTTGAGCTTCAGTAATGTTTCTTTTACATATGGAGGTGCTCTTGCATTTAGGGCATAGATGTTCAGAACTGAGAGTTTCTCTTTTTTATTTCATTTTTTATTGAAAAAGTAAGTAAAAACATTTTATGATAAAACTGAAGATTTACCTGGAGAATATTTCTGATAAAATAGAAAAGATATATAGAAAAACACTTTAAAATTGACACTTTTCATGGAAAATTAAAGAATAAAGTGGTAGACATAAAAACATGGCTAAATTAATTGAAAAATGAAGTCAAGACATTTTATGATAGAATTGAAGATTTACATAGAAAATATTTCTGATAAAATTGTAGAAAAATGTAGAAAAACATGTTAAAATTGAAGATTATTATGGAAAATTTTATATAGATATAATAATGGTAGGCATAAAAGTATTCCTAAGTTGATTGAAAGTGGAATTATAAACATTTTCTGATAAACTTGAAGATTTACATGGAAAATATTTCTGATAAAATAGAAGAAACATATTAAAACATGTGAAAATTGAAGATTATCATGGCAATTATACAGATAAAATGATAGGCATAAAATAATGCTAAGTTGATTGAAAGTGGAATTAGAAACATTTTCTGATAAACTTGAAGATTTTCATGGAAAATATTTCTGATTAAATTGAAGAAATATATAGAAAAACATGTTAAAATGAGAGATTATCATGGAAATTATACAGATAAAATGGTAGGCATAAAAATATTTCTGTTGATTGACAGTGGAATTATAAACATTTTCAGGTAAAATTGAAAAATTACATGGAAAATATTTCTGATAAAATTCAAGAAACATAAAAAAATAAAAATTAAAAAAAATTCAAGAAACATAGAAAAACATGTTAAAATGGACTATTTCAAGGAAATTTTCACAGATAAAATGGTAGATATTAAAAAAACCTTTCTATATTAATTGAAGATAGAATTAAAAACATTCTGTGATAACATCAGAGATTTGCATGGAAAACATTTCTGATAAAATAGAAGAAATATATAGAAAAATATTAAAATTGAAGATTATCATGAAAAATAATGCAGATAAAATGGTACACACAAATACATTACTAAATTAATTGAAAGAGGAATTACAAACATATTCTGATAAAATTGAAGACATACATGAAAAATATTTCTGTTATAGTCTATGTCTTTTTATTGGGGAATTGAGCCCATTGATGTTAAGAGATATTAAGGAATAGTGAATGTTGCTTCTTGTTATTTTTATGTTTGTGTGGGTATCTTCTTTTGGGTTTGTTGGAAGAAGATTACTGTCTTGCTTTTTCTAGGGTGTAGTTCCCCTCCTTGTATTGGTATTTCCCACGTACTATCCTTTGTAGGGCTGGATTTGTGGACAGGTATTATGTAAATTTGGTTTTTATCATGAAATATCTTGGTTTCTCCACCTATGATGATTGAGAGTTTGCTGGGTATAGTAGCCTGGGCTGTCATTTGTGTTCTCTTAGGGTCTGTATGATGTCTGCACAGGATCTTCTAGCTTTCATCGTCTCTGGTGAGAAGTCTGGTGTAATTCTGATAGGTCTTCCTTTATGTTACTTGATCTTTTCCCTTACTGATTTTAATATTCTTTCTTTGTTTATTGCATTTGGTGTTTTGATTATTATGTGGCAGGAGGACTTTCTGTTCTGGTCAAGTCTATTTGGAGTTCTTAAGGTTTCTTTTATGTTCATGGGCATATCTTTCTTTAGGTTAGGGAAGTTTTCTTCTACAATTTTGTTGAAGATATTTGCTGGCCCTTTAAGTTGTAAATCTTCACTCTCTTCTATACCTATAATCCTTAGGTTTGGTCTTCTCATTGTGTCCTGGAGTTCCTGAATGTTATGGGTTACAAGCTTTATGCATTTTGCATGTTCTTTGACTGTTGAGTCAATATTTTCTATGGTATCTTCAGCACCTGAGGTTCTTTCTTCTATCTCTTGTATTCTGTTGTTGATGCTTGCATCTATGACTCCTGAATTCTTTCCAAAGTTTTCAATCTCCAGAGTTGTCTCCCTTTGTGATTTCTTCATTGTTTCTACTTCAACTTTTAGATCCTGGGTGGTTTTGCTCAGTTCCTTCACTTGATTGTGTTTTCCTGTATTTCTTTATGGGATTTTTGTGTTTCCTCTTTAAAGGTTTTTACCTGTTGACTGATGTTCTCCTGTATTTCTTTAACGGAGTTATTTAAGTCTTTCTTGAAGCCCTCTATCAGCATCATGAGATGTGATTTTAAATCAAATTCTTGCTTTTCTGAAGTGTTGGGGTATCCAGGATTTGCTGTGGTGGGAGAACTGGGTCCTGATGTTGCCAATTTGCCTTTGTTTCTGTTGGTAAGGTTCTTGTGCTTGCCTATCACCATCTGATTATCTCTGTTGCTGGTTGGTCTTGCTGTCTCTGGCTGGAACTTGTTCCTCCTGTGGATCTGTAAGCCTGTGTCCATACTCCTGGGAGACCATCTCTCTTCTGTCAGGGTCTGTGCACAGAAGGCTATGGAGCTGCCTGGCTCCCGGGTGTAAATGGCAGCCTGAAGACCTCTGTCCTACCTGCTCCACTGATCTTTTGCCCTGTGCGCTCCTGGCGGTTCCCCTCCAGAGAGGAGGTAGAGATTTCATCTGTGAGTTCAGAAGTGAAAGTCCTGCTGGGAGATCATTCTCTCCTGGCAGCCCATGCATAGAAGGCTATGAAGTTGCCTGGCTCCCTGGTCCAAATGGTGGCAGGAGGACTTCCTTCCTAGCTGCTCCTCTGATCTTAAGCCCTGTGTCGAGAGTTTCTCTTGATGGAATTTTCCTTTGATAAGTATGAGGTGTCTTCCTCGTTTTGTTAATAATTTTGGTTGAAAGTCTATTTTATTGGATGCTAGAATTTCTACTCCAGATTGTTTCTTGGGATCATTTGCCTGGAAAAATTTTCCCAGTCTTTTAATATGAGGTAATGTCTGCCTTTGTCACTGAGATGTTTTTCCTGTATGGAACAAAATGCTGAGTTTGTTTTCATACCCAGTATGCTAGTTTATGTCTTTGTATTGAGGAATTGAGTCCATTGATGTTGAGAGATATTAAGGACCAATGATACTTGCTTCCTGTTATTTTTGTTGTTAGAGGTGGAATTATGCTTGTGTGGTTTTCATCTTTTGGGTTTGTTGTGATTAGTTTCTTGCTTTTCCTTGGGTATAGTTTCCCTCCTTGTGTTGGAGTTTTCCTTTATTATTCT
Organism: Apodemus agrarius; assembly: GCA_964023405.1. Classification (NCBI taxonomy): domain Eukaryota; kingdom Metazoa; phylum Chordata; class Mammalia; order Rodentia; family Muridae; genus Apodemus; species Apodemus agrarius. The sequence goes on from OZ030010.1 coordinate 149,247,662, forward strand.
CTGCAAGGCTGGATTGGTAGAAAGATATTGTTTAATTTTTTTCATGGAATATCTTGGTTTCTCCCTCTATGGTAATTGAGAATTTTTCTGGATATAATAGCCTGGCTTGGCACTTTTGTTTTCTTAGTGTCTGTATGACACATGCCCAAGATCTTCTGACATTTATTGTCTCTTGAACCCATCTGAAGATTCTGGAAGAGTTTCCTGAGGGGTGGAGTGAGGACCTAGTGGCAAGAGACACGAGAAATGGAGACCAGACAGGATTCTGATCAAGTCTCCTTTAATGCAAGTTCACATAGCCATTATATGGTAAAACATTTGGCAGCAAAATATAAAACAGGATATGGTAAGCAACCAGCAAGGATAAACAACCTGACCTTCACAGAGAATCTAATCTAAAGTATACATCAGCACACTGTGTCTCATCAAGAGCTCAGGGTACAGTCAGCATGAACAGTTCCAGACTGACCAAACCACTTCCCGTGACTAATGCCCTCACCTTGACCCTGCTCAGGCCTGAGAAAGACATGTCTGACTTCAACAGTCTCCTACATGTCCCCCTTCTGTAAAATAAAACAAAGCCAAAGGATGATCACCTGTCTTAGCTTCCTCAGTTCAAGCAGCCTCAGGTCATGTTTGCAGCCTTCTCTGAATGAACATCCAGCAAAGGGATGCCTTTTGACTTAGCTCAAAAACTTGATTCCCCCTGTAAAGCTGTCACCATGAGGATTACCCATCATTGACTACTCATCAGCTAAGGCTAGTCACTGATAATGAACTTGTATAGGTTTAGATTGAATTTGATCCATCTGCTGTTTCAGAAAGTTCATCAGCTTATTGAATAAAACTGGACCAAGGGACAATAGGATGAGCAGACCTAACAATGGCCCAAGCAGAAAAGGTAGAAGAGAATTCAGCCACAGGGAAGTGCTGAACCAAGTCTGAATCCATCCTACATCCTTTTCCCTCAACTTCTTAGAAGCCTCTAACCCTTCACCTACCTTAGCTAGAGTCTCCAACAGTCTTCCTTTAGGGCAGCACATAAACCTCCTTGTTCACTTTCCCACAATCCCTCGCACCCTTCCTTTCCAACTTGGGCCCAGCAGAATGGCTCCTATAAAGAAGGGTGGCGAGAAGGAGAAGGGCTGTTCTGCTATCAATGAGGTGGTGACCCAAGAATACACCATCAACATTCACAAGCGCATCCATGGAGTGGCCTTCAAGAAGCGTGTTCCTTGGGCACTCAAAGAAATTCGGAAATTTGCCATGAAGGAAACGGGGACTCCAGATATGAGCATTGACACCAGGCTCAATAAAGCCGTCTGGGACAAGGGAATAAGGGATGTTCCATATCGCATCCAAGTACATTTGTGCAGAAAATGTAATGACGAGTATTCACCAAACAAGCTCTACACATTGGTAACTTACATGCCTGTTACCACATTCAAAAATCTACAGTCAATGTGAATGAGAACTAACCTGCTGAATGTCAAATAAAGTTGCAGAACTGCCAAAAAATAAAATAAAATAAACCTTGTTGCAAAATAATAAATCTAAACCCCTTCTATTTTGAAGAACTACCTCAGATAAGGATGTTATAGAATCTCTCATAAGAGACATAGCTGCTTCTAAATTCTCTAAATCTTCATCTCTGGCTACTCGGAGCTCATTATTATGTTTGTTTTGTAGAATAAGTAAGGAAATACCATTATGTTTGTTTTGCAGAATAAGTAAGGAAATACCAGTGCCAGTTCCAATGACTCCCAACCTCAGCAAAACATCCATAGTCACAGCAGTGACAGGTTCTCTGGTCCTTCTACTATGGACCAGGGTATCATGGGGGTCCCAGACATCTAAAAAGGCCTGACCAGAAAAAAACAGTAACATGTGGAACAAGTTGCACTAGAACACAAAAATCATAGTTTTCGAAAAACCCAAAGAAACAGGGAGTAATGCCACTGTCACAAGCCCACCAGAAATTTTCTGGTGGCACCAAATAGTCACTAGTATTGAACACCCTATGGATGACACAAAAATGACCATAGTCTCTAGGTAACTGACCAATGCATAAACCAGTTCCCACTATAGACAAAAGGGCAACTCTTTCAAGAGACTGATACCATCGACAAGTAGCCTGATCAAAAGTCAGCCTGATAGTTCCATTAGAGGCTACAACTTCATAAAATGGAGGATTGGAGGAAAGGCAGAGCCAACAGTCTTTAGAAAAGTTAGGTTGAGAAAAATTCAATGCTGAAAAGGATCCACTGGCAAGCTCAAAAAATCCCCCACAGGAAGAGGCCAAGGGTGTCTGAGGGGGGATTAGGGTAGGATGACTCGCAGAAAATGGATTTGGAGTAACATAATCTGGATGCAGTAAAGGGAACCAGAAGTTCATTTGGACCAAGGTCCTGCATAGGTGAAAAAGGCTTCTTGACCTGTCTAATTCTGACAGTATTACCAGCATCATAACCTCCTGATACGTAGACTCGAATACCCCACACAACCCCCCGACCAATTAACCATCTTTTTTGTTTCTTATTAAATTTGTTCATCACTTTAAATTTAATTTTCTTAATCATTTAAATTACATTTTTAAATGATTTTCCCTTTCCCAGTTCCCCCCTCATCATAAGTCCCATAAGCTCTATTCCCTCCGCCCGTTCCCCAGTCAACCCCCTCCCACTTCTCTGTCCTGGCAATCCCCTACAATGTTGCATCAAGCCTTTCCAGGACCAGGCCCCTCTCCTTCCTTCTTCTTGGGAATGATTTGATATGTGAGTTGTGTCTTGGGTATTCAGAGCTTCTGGGCTAATATACACTTATCAGTGACTGCATTCCATGTAGTTTCTGTAAGGCAAAGGACACTGTCAAAAGGACAAAACAGCAACCAACAAATTGGGAAAAGATCTTTACCAACCCTACATCTGACAGAGGGCTAAGATCCAATATATACAAAGAACTCAAGAAGGTAGACCCCCGAGAACCAAGTAACCCTATTAAAAATGGGATACAAAGCTAAACAAAGAATTTTCACCTGAAAAACTTCAGATGGCTGAGAATAACCTTAAGAAAGGGTCAACATCATTAGTCATTAGGGAAATGCAAATCAAAACAACTCTGAGATTTCACCTCATACCAGTCAGAATGGCTAAGATTACAAACTCAGGAGACATCAGGTGTTGGCGAGGATGTGGAGAAAGAGGAATACTCCTCTACTGCTGGTGGGATTGCAAGCTGGTACAACCACTCTGGAAATCAGTCTGGCGGTTCTTCAGAAAACTGGGTGTGACACTTCCGGATGTCCCTGTTATACCACTCCTGGGCATATACCCAGAGGATTCCCTGGCATGCAATAAGGACACATGCTCCACTATGTTCATAGCAGCCAATTAACCCTCTTACCCTTGTCAGTGAATGAAATACCTAAGGTGGGATAGACAGTGTTACTTCCTTTACAAGAATTGAGATTATCCATGAACACATAGTACTTATGTCTCATAACGATGCCAGAATCTTGTCCCCTGAGATACATAGTAATCAAATTTCCATGCTTAGCCTTCCAGTAGATGTAACCAGAAGTTTCACAATCCTAAATGCACAATAAAAAGAATCACTAGAGCCACAAGATTTTTCATCAGAATCATGAGCAGGATATATGTAAAAATGTCCTTGGGGTGACTGAGTCCAAGTGGCACAGCTAAACAAGTCCTTCCCTGAGAGAGTGATCTCCATAAACTAGGTTCCAGGAGTTGTTGTTCTTGTCACTGATGTAAGTTTTCTTCCCTTTCCATCGTCTACAGTCCATGTCAGCTCCATTGGTTCATGCAGTGCAGGTATGTGGGCGGCCTCCATGACCATCTGGATCACTACCATCAGCATGATGCTCTTCATCTGAAACTCATAAAAATATTTTCTCAGGGACTCAATCACTAATTTGTTTTACCAATCTTTCTGGTAGCCATCTTGCAGAGTTAGCTTGATGATCAAAAATACAGGCAGATCCTTAACCCCATATGAGGACAGGGGAGAGTCCATTCCAAACTCGACATGACCTTTGCATATGTGGATTTAGAATTTAACAAGGAAAGCATTTCTAGTGGCAGCATCAGCTTTAGCATTGCCAAGAAATAAGGCACCTGGAAGATTAGTGTGGTCTCTAAGATGTCCCAAGAAAAACTTTTTGGTATGTGCTCTAATAGAATCCACACACTGTAAAAATATAGGAGCAGCTGGGTTATCAGACTTAAAAATGCCTAAAGTCTCAAAAAAAGGGACAGGATGAACTACATAATGAGAATCAGAATAGATATTAACAGTGGTATCAGCAAACTGTTTCAGTACCTCCAGCACTGCATAGAGCTCAGCTATTTGAGCAGAAGATGTAGGAACATCTAAAGTAATAGTATTATCTTCATAATGATATATAGCTCTGCCATTAGTAAAACCATCAGTAGATATTGTCAAAGCATTTTCCAAAGGAGAAAAGAAGTGATAAAAGGAAATAAAAGGAATGCTCATTAGCAAATTGAATTAATTTATCTGGAGGGTAATGATTATCAATATCAACTACCATTAAAGCTGATCATTACCTATAAGTCATTGTACTTGTTCTCTATTAAAGGGCACAATGATTTTTGCTGGTTCTTTGCCAAAATATTTTATACTCTCAGTTCTGCCCATAATAATAAGGACAGCAAATGATAAATAATATGGATAAATGACTCTCTTAAGTGAAGAAGGTAGATGAAGCCATAGCAAAGGTCCTTCCTGCCATAAAAGTCCTGTGGGTAAGATTTCTGTCTTGTAAATAATTAATATGATGGGAAAGTCGTAATAGGTGTATTTGACTCATTGATTTTGAATAGTTTGATTTACTAACTCTAAAGCCTGCTTAGCTTCTGTGGTCAGGGTTATAACAGATAAAGCATCAGAATTGCCCTTTAAAATGTCAAATAAAAGCTGTAACTGTCCTGTAGATAATTTTAAGTAAGGTCTCAACCAATTAATATCCCCTAACAACATTTAAAAGTCATTTAGAGTATGTGAATGCTCAGTTCTAATATTAATTTTAAGAGAATGTATATCTTGAGGAAAAAGCTGAAAACCTAAATATGAATAAGGATATTGTAACAGAATTTTTTCTTGAGCTAAATGAAAATAAATTCAGCTAAATGAAATTTCAGGTCCTTAAAACATGTGTGTAAATCATCATAATTAGGATGAGCTAGCAATATGTCATCCATATAATGAATTATATATGCAATCTATCCATTTTTCACAAACTGGTTGAAGGGCAGCAGCAACAAATTTTTGACAGAGTTTGACTGTTAGCCATCCCTTGAGGCAATGCTTTCCATTTAAATCTATTCATAGGTTCTTTAAATTTTATAGCAGGTAAAGAAAGGGCAAATCTCTTCTTATCCTCTTCCAGTGAGAGGAATAGTAAAGAAAAATCTTTTAAATCTATAATAATTTTGTGAAAAATTTCAGGAACTACAACAGGTGTGGGTAACCCTGGCTGTAAAGCACCCAAGAGAACCATGGTGCTATTCACAGCTTGAAGATCCTGAAGCAATCTCCATTTACCAGACTTTTTCCTAATGACAAAAATTGGTATATTCCAGGGGGAGTTACTGACTTCAAGATGACCAACTGCCAATTGTTCCTGCACTAACATATGAGCAGCTTCTAGTTTTTCTTTAGTTAGGGGCCACTGATCAGTCCACACTGCATCATCACTTTTCCAAGTTATAGGATCAGCAAGGAGTACAGGAATGCCAGTGGCTCCTAGAATGAATATCCAAGTCCTTTGGTATCAGTTTGACCTGAGAGAAAAATAGGCTCAGTAATCCCTTTCTGGTCCCTGCCAAGTCCTTTTCCAGGAAGAAATCCTGTTTTAAGCATCTGAACTATAACTACATCATTTTTATAATAATACCCAGTTGGGATAAAAGATCTCTTCCCCAAAGATTAATGGGCAGTCCATCCAGCACATATGGTTGAATGGATCCCTGATTTCCCTCACTATCCCTCCACACTAATAACTTTGCACTCTGATGAGGATTTTGACTTGACCAATACCTTTAAGGTAAGTAATAGTTGGTGTTAAAGACCAAGAAGAGGGACATTCACATCCTTTTATTACTGTAACATCAGCTCCAGTGTTAATGAGCCCAGAAAATCTTTTCCCATTAATTTAGATATTTAATAGAGGCTTTTCCAATCCAATTTGAGTAACCCAATAAACATCTGAGTATACAAATCCTCCACAGCCTCGAGTGGGATTAACATGTTTATGTTCTGAGGATAGTAAAGGCAACAGTAATAACTGTGCAACCTGCCTACCAGCATTCATACTCATTATATCTTTAATAGCAGTGACCATAATTTTAATTTCCCTTTATAGTCTTGGTCAATGACTTCAGGAAACACCTGAAATCCCTTCATGGTGAAGCTACTTTTACCTTAGATAAGACAAAAAACTCCTTCTTTTAAAAGGCTAAAGACTCCAGTAGACAAAGCCTGAGGTCCCATTTCTGAGGTTAGTACTGTATAAGAGGAGGCACAGAGGTCCAATCCTGCACTTCCAGGGGTTGCACTTTTGAGGCCAGGAATGGATTCTTGTTCAGAGTGGCCCTGTAAACTTGCTTGGTAGGATTCAGGGCCCAGAGCTGGCCCTTGTTCACATTTTCCTGTGGCACTAAAGGAGTGCCTTTATCATCTTTTAGAGCAACATTCATTTTTCCAGTGATTACCACACTGGCACCTAGGATAAAGCCCAAACACATGGGCCCTTTCTGAATATTATTACTTCCTGAACACTTGAAAGCAAAATGTCCTCTTTTGTTTGTGCTCAAACCACTCATGGATAGTCATATCCTTGAGAGCAGCAGCTACAAAAATGCTTGGTGAAAAGATGGACCAATGTCTGCAACAGAGGCAAATGTATCCACTGAGATTAGGGTTTTTTTTTTTACAATAAGGCCTAATAGCTACTTGACAGGCTGCATTAGCATTCTCAAAAGCCAATTTTTTGACATAATCTATACCAGCCTCTGGATTGCCAAAAATCCCGAAGGCAGTTGTCAAAAAATCTATTGACAAATTCTTGAAAAGGCTCATCTGGACCTTCCTGAATACCACTAAGAGAAGAGCCAGACTCTTCGTTGGCTGGCAGTTTCCTCTGCGACATAAGAGCTGCTAATTAAATTCAAGCATAAAGACCTGGACCATACAGACCTTGAGTGTTTTGATCAAAATGACCTTCTCCAAATAAAGCATCCAATGTCCACCCATTATTAGCCTGCATGTTACATTTATCTGTTTCTTTACATGCATCATAGTCTTCTGATTTCCAAAGAAGAAAATCACCCCACTTAAGACAACCTTAACCAAAGTATACCAGTCTTGAGGTGCGAACCATTCAGCTGTGCTACTCACTAAAAGAGCCTTAGTAAAAGGAGCATTGGGACCATATTGAGTGGCTGTAGTTTTTAATTCCTTTATGAATTTAAAATTGAATCCATGAGCCTCCCAGACCACTATGCCATCTGGATGAATAGTCTCCACAACAGGGAAGACTAGCTGATTGTGATATCTATTCTTAGTAGTTTTAGTGGCACCCTTCTGTTCTGGTTCCTTGCTAGCAGCATTACCTTTGTGAAGATCGTATAATTCTTTAATGCCTGATTTTCTTTTTCTAATTGGATCTGCATACAGAGCTACTGATTTTGTTGATGGAGTTCTTTATGAAAATCTACTGCTCCCACCAATGGCCCATGAAGGCTATAAGAAGGTGGCCGATTGAAAGGAGGCCAATCTTCAATGTGATTTCTGAAAGCCTCTTCTTCTAACTCCTGCATTTCCTAGGTCTAAATCAATTTTTTTCTGAGATTTCAAAGTCCTTAATAACCTCAGCAACTGTCTTCTTTTTCTTGTGAATGTTAGAAATTTTCTGTTGGCAGGCTGACATGCAGTGAACTGAGATATCCTGAGTTTAAGATCTCTGTGGACAAAGGCCACCAGGCAGAGACCTGCACACAGGAGCTGGGCAGAGCAGCGGTTCCCGTGTGCCAGCCAGGCGTGGGTTCTGTGCCCTGTGGGGTGTCCTGCACTCACTGCCACCATTTTTGCTGCTGCTTGGACTGGACAAGCAGACCGAGGTACCCGAGATATCCCTAGTTTAAGATCTATGGGGACCCAGGCTGCCAGGCAGCGAAATGCCCACAGGAGCTAGGTAGAGCAGTGGTGCCTGTGTACCAGGCAGGTGTGGGTTCTGTGCCCTGCAGGGTATCCTGCACTCCCTGCCACCATCTTTGCTGCTGCTTGGACTGGACAAGCAGACCCAGGTACCCGAGATATCCTGAGTTTAAGATCTCTGAAGGCACAGGCCACCAGGCTGCGACCTGTGCACAGGATCTCGGCAGAGAGGTGGTTCATCTGTGTGCCAGCCAGGCCTGGGTCTTGTGTCCTGCAGGATGGTCAGCACTTGGAGGGGCTCCCAGCCACTATCTTCACTCCCTGACAGAGCAGACAAGCAGCATCAGGTCCACAGAGACAACCGAGTATAAAATTGCTTGGAGCAAGATACACCGGGGTTCCAACAGCACCCAAGAGGAGGGCAGCACATCCCCAATCTGTGCCAGGGGAAACCCAGTCATCCAGTGGTGGAAATAGCTTTACAGGCCTACAGGGGCTTCAAGTACCAGTCAGTTACAACAAGAACAACTAACGCCAGAGATAACCAGATGGCAAAAGGCAAACATAGGAACATTACTAACAGAAATCAAGACAATAGGTCAGCATCTGAACCCAATACTCTGACAACAGCAAGTCTTGGATACCTCAACACACCAGAAAAACAAGATTTAGATCTAAGATCACTGGTCATGATGCTGTTAGAGGAACACAAGAAGGATATAAATAAATCTCTTAAAGAAATACAGGAAAAAATGGATCAAAAGTTAGAAGCCCTTACAAGGCAAACACAAAAATCATTTAAAGAAATTCAGGAGAATATGGGTCAAAAGGTAGAAGCCAATAAGGAGGAAATGCAAAACACACTTAAAGAAATACAGGAGAGCTTGGCGATGGTGGCACACACCTTTAATCCCAGCACTTGGGAGGCAGAGGCAGGTGGATTTCTGAGTTGGAGGCCAGCCTGGTCTACAGAGTGAGTTCCAGGACAGCCAGGGCTACACAGAGAAACAAAAAACAAAAACAAAAACAACAACAACAACAACAAAACCAAAAAAAAAGTCTCGAAAAACCAAAAAACAAAAAAACAAAAACAAAAAAAACCCAAAAAACCCAACCAACCAAGCAACCAACCAAGCAACCAACCAAACAAACAAAAAAACAGGAGAATGTGGGTCAACAGGCAGAAGTCATGAAAGAGGAAAAACAAAAATCTCTTAAAGTATTACATGAAAACACAAACAAATAAGTGAACGATCTGAGCAAAACCATCCAGGATCTAAAAACAGACATGGAAACAATGAAGAAATCACAAAGGGAGAAAACTTCAGAGATAGAAAACTTTGGGTAGAAACCAGGGGCCATAGATGCAAATATCAACAACAGAATACAAGAGATAGAAGAATCTCAGATGCCGAAGATACCATAGAAAGAATTGACTCAACAGTCAAAGAAAATGCAAAATGCAAAAAGCTTATAACCCAAAATATCCAGGAAATCCAGGACACAATGAGAAGTCCAAACCTAAGCATTATAGGTATAGAAGAGAGTAAAGATTTACAATTTAAAGGGCCAGCAACTATCTTCAACAAAATTATGGAAGAAAACTTGCCTAGACTAAAGAGAGAGAGATGTGCATGAATATACAAGAAGCATACAGAACTCCAAATAGACTGGACCAGAACAGAAATACCTCCCGTCACATAATAATCAAAACCCCAAATATACTAAACAAAGAAAGAATATTAAAAGCAGTAAGAGAAAAAGGCCAAGTAACATATAAAGGAAGACCCAAAAGAATCACATCAGACTTCTCAACTGAGACCATGAAAGCTAGAAGATCCTGGGCGGATCTCATGCAGACTCTAAGAGAACACAAATGTCAGCCAAGACTACTATACCTAGCAAAACTCTCAATCAACATAGATGGAGAAACCAAAATATTCCATGACAAAACCAAATTTATACAGTATCTTTCCCCTAACCCAGACCTACAAAGGATAATCGGAGGAAAACTCCAATACAAGGAGGGAAACTACACCCTGGAAAAAGCAAGATAGTAACCTTCTCCCATCAAACACAAAAGATAACCACTCGAAAACAAAAATAACATCAAAAATGACAGGAGGTAATAATCACTATTCCTTAATATCTCTTAACATCAGTGGACTCAACTCCCCAATAAAAAGACACAGACTAACAGACTGGATATGGAAACAGGACCCTACATTTTGCTGCATACAGGAAACACACCTCAGTGTCAAAGCAAACACTACCTCAGACTAAAAGGCTGGAAAACAATTTTACAAGCAAATGGTCTCAGGAAACAAGCCGGAGTAGCCATTCTAATATCAGATAAAATTGACTTTCAACCTAAAATCATCAAAAGAGACAGGGAAGGACACTTCTTACTGGTCAAAGGAAAAATCCACCAAGAAGAACTCTCAATTCTGAACATCTATGCTCCAAATGCAAGGGCACCGTCATTTGTAAAAGAAACTTTACTAAAGCTCAAAGCACACATTGCACCTAACACAATAATTGTGGGTGACTTCAACACTCCACTATCCTTAATGGACCGATCAGGAAAACAGAAATTATCAGGGACACAGTGAAACAAATTGAAGCTTTGGACCAATTGGATTTAACAGATACATATAGAACATTTCACCCTAAAGCAAAAGAATATAACTTTTTCTCAGTACCTCTTGGAACCTTCTCAAAAATCGGTCAGATAATTGGTCACAAGACAGACCTCAACAAATATAAGATCGAACTAATCCCATGCCTCCTATCAGATTACTATGGAGTAAGAGAGGTCTTCAATAGCAAGAAAAACAACAGACAGCCCACATATACATGGAAGCTGAACAATACTCAATGATACTTTGGTCAAGGAAGAAATAAAGAAAGAAATCAAAGACTTTTTAGAATTCAATGAAAATGAAGGTACAACCTACCCAAATCTATGGGACACAATGAAAGCAGTGCTAAGAGGAAAACTCATAGCCCTGAGTGCCTCCCAAAAGAAACAGGAGAAAGCATACACTAGCAGCTTAATGGCACACCTTAAAACCATGGAACAAAAAGAAGCTAATTCACCCAGGAGGAGTAGAAGACAGGAAATCATCAAACTCAAGGCTGAAATCAATCAAGTAGAAACAAAGAGAACCATATAAAGAATCAACAAAACCAGGAGCTGTTTCTTTGAGAAAATCAACAAGATAGATAAACCCTTAGCGAGACTAATCAGAGGGCACAGAGACAGTATTCAAATTAACAAAATTAGAAATGAATAGGAAGATATAATAACAGAAACTGAGGAAATTCAAAAAAATCATCAGATCCTACTACAAAATCCTATACTCAGCATAACTGGAGAATCTGGAGGAAGTGGACAATTTCCTAGACAGATACCAAATACCAAAATTAAATCAGGATCAAACAGATCATCCAAACAGTCCCATAACCCTTAAAGAAATAGAAGGGGTCATAGAAAGTCTTCCAACCAAGAAAAGCATGGGACCAGATGGTTTTAGTGTAGAATTCTATCAGACTGTCAAAGAAGACCTAACACCAATACTCTCCAAACTATTTCACAAAATAGAAACAGAAAAAATACTACCCAGCTCATTTTATGAAGCCACAATTACACTGATACTAAAACCACACAAAGATCCAATGAAGAACTAGAACTTCAGATCAATTTCCCTAAAGAATATCTATGCAAAAATACTCAATAAAATTCTTGCCAACTGAATCCAAGGAAACATCAAAACAATCATTCACCCTGATCAAGTAGGCTTCATCCCAGGAATGCAGGGATGGTTCAATATACGGAAATCCATCAATGCAATCCACTACATATACTAACTCAAGGAAAAACAAACCACATAGTCATTTCATTAGATGCTGAAAAAGCTTTTGATAAAGTTCAGCATCCTTTCATGCTAAAAGTCTTGGAAAGAACAGAAATTCAAGGCCCATACCTAAACATAGTAAAAGCAATATACAGCAAACCGGTAGCCAATATCAAACTAAATGGAAATAATCTTGAAGCAATCCCACTAAAATCAGGGACTAGACAAAGCTGCCCCCTCTCATCACATCTTTTCAATATAGTACTTGAAGTTCTAGCCAGAGCATTTAGACAACATAAGGAGGTCAAAGGATACAAATTGGAAAGGAAGAAGTCAAACTATCACTATTTGCAGATGATATGATAGTATATTTAAGTGATCTAAAAAACTCCTCCAGAGATCTCCTACAGCTAATAAACAACTTCAGCTAAGTGGCTGGTTATAAAATCAACTCAAGCAAATCAGTAGCCTTCATATACTCAAAGGATAAGCAGGCTGAGAAAGAAATTACGGAAATGACACCCTTCACAATAGCCACAAACAACATAAAGTATCTTGGGGTGACTCTAAGCAAACAAGTGAAAGATCTGTATGACAAGAACTTCAGGTCTCTGAAGAAGGAAATTGAAGAAATCTCAGAAGATTGAAAAATCTTCCATGCTCTTGGATTGGCAGGGTTAATATAGTAAAAATGGCCATCTTGCCAAAAGCAATCTACAGATTCAATGCAATCCCCATCAAAATCACAACCCAGTTCATTATAGAGTTAGAAAGAGCAATTCTCAAATTTATCTGGAATAACAAAAAATCCAGGATAGCTAAAACTATTCTCAACAGTAAAGGTACTTCTGGGGGAACCAGTATCCCTGACCTCAAGCAGTACTACAGAGCAATTGTGTTAAAAATTGCATGTTATTGGTACAGTGACAGGCAGGTAGATCAATGGAATAGGATTGAAGACCCAGAAATGAACCCACACACCTTTTGTCACTTGATCTTAGATAAAGGAGCTGAAATCATCCAGTGGGGAAAAAAGATAGCCTTTTCAACAAATGGTGCTGGTTCAACTGGAGGTCAGAAGAATGTGAATTGATTCATTCTTATCTCCTTGTTCTAAGCTCATCTCCAAGTGGATCAAGGATCTCCACATAAAACCTGACACACTGAAACTTATAGAAAAGAAACTTGGGAAGACCCTTTAGGACATGGGCACAGGGGGAAAGTTCCTGAACCGAACAACAATACTGTATGATCATGAATTGACAAATGGGACCTCATAAAATTACAAATTTTCTGTAAAGCAAAGGTCACTTTCAAAAGAACAAAATGACAACCAACAAATTGGGAAAAGTTCTTCACCAACCCTGCATCCATCAGAGGGCTAAGATCCAATATATACAAAGAACTCAAGAAGGTAGACCTCAGAGAGCTAAATAACAATATTAAAAAAATGGGGTACAGAGCTAAACAAAGAATTTTCACCTGACTAATCTCGAATGGCTGAGAAGCACCTTAAGAAATGTTCAACACCTTTAATCATTAGGGAAATGCAAATCAAAACAGCTCTGAGATTTCACCTCACACCAGTCACAATGGCTAAGATAAAAAACTCAGGAGACAGCAGGTACTGGCAAGGATGTGGAGAAAGAGGAACACTCCTCCATTGCTGGTGGGATTGCAAGCTGGTACAACCACTCTGGAAATCAGTCTGGTGGTTCCTCAGAAAACTGGGCATGACACTCCTGGAGGACCCTGTTATACCACTCCTGGGCATATACCTAGAGGATACCTTGGCATTCAATAAGGACACATGCTCCACTATGTTCATAGCAGCCTTATTTATAATAGCCAGAAGCTGGAAAGAACCCAGATGTCCCTCAACGGAGGAATTGATACAGGAAATGTGGTATATTTACTCAATGGAATACTAATCAGAAATTAAAAATAATGAATTCATGAAATCTTAGGCAAATTATTGGAACTGGAAAATATCATCCTAAGTGAGTTAACCCAATCACAAAAGAATAGACATGGAATACAGTCACTGATAAGTGGATATTGATTAGCCCAGAAGCTCTGAATACTCAAGACACAATGTATCAAATGATTCCCAAGAAAAAGGAAGGAGAGGTCCCTGGTCCTGGGAAGGCTTGATCCAGCATTGTTGGGGAGTACCAGGATAGAGAAATGGGAGGGGGTGATTGGGGAATGGGCGGAGGGAAGAGGGCTTATGGGACTTATGGGGAGGAGAAAACAGGGAAAGGGGAAAGCATTTGGAATGTAAACAAAGAATATAGAAAATTAAAATAAGATAGAATAGAAGAATTGATACATTAGTCAAAGAAACTGTTAAATCTAAAAATTCCTGAGATAAAACATCCAGGAAATGTGGGATACCATGAAAGGACCTAACCTAAGCATAATAGGAATAAAAGAAGGTGAAGAATCCTAGCTCAAAGGCCCACAAAATATTGTCAACAAAATCAGAGAAGAAAACTTTCTCTTAGTGGTATCTTGTTCATCTTCCAAGGGTTGCTGAGGAGAGATCTGAAGCCACTCTTTAGTGCAATGTTTGCTTTTGTTGGTGAGCCAGGATTTTTCCCTTACTACTTTGCTTGTCTCCCTCCAAGTGAACAGTAATATTCCTGTCTCTCTGCCTTGAGTGCTGGGATTACTGGCATGCACCACCAGGCCCAGCCCTTACAGCTTGTAATTTTTTTGTTTTGTTTAGTTTTGTTTTGTTTTATGACATCTTGTGTATGGTATGTTGTGGAGAGATTCATCTCTGATCATGAGTATTTGGAGTTTTAAGTGCCTCTTGTGTTTGGGTGTCCATTTATTTCTCTACATTTGGGGAAATTTCTACCATAATTCCATTGAATAAATTGACTTTACCTTTATTTTTTCTTCTATTCTTTTCTCATATGTTACATCCTGATCACAGTTTTCCTTCCCGCCACTCTTCCCATTCTCTCCTCATACCTCCCCTCTCCCCCAGATACACTCTTCCTATTCCCTTAATAAAAAAAAGCCCTTTTGCCCTTTCATTTCTGGTGGGGGAAATTCATTTCAGACTATTAACTGGTCAGCTTCAGTGAAGACTCCAAATCCTGACCTTAGAGGACCTCCTGCAACCAAACAGTGGGGGAGAAGCTCCCCTTCTCTGGAGTACCAAAGCTGTTCCTGGGAGCCTGGTGGACTCGGGACCCAAAACATACCAACACCCCTGCCCTCCTGAATACCATTACCTTTCCATCCCTTCTTCCCCTTCCATCCTTTCCTTTCTACTGTGGGAGACACCTCGCTGGTCTACACACATGAAGACACCATCTCCTGACCCATCCTAAAGGACCTGCTGAACTCAGAGCAGTTGAGGATCAGCTGCACCTAGAGCAGTTGGACAACAGCTTGACTGCTCCATGGAAGACCCAACAATCTGAAGACCTTTCAGGAAACCTACTGCAGCCAGATCAAAAGATCAGCAGTTTTTCGGCCCCAGTGAAGAGTTCCCAGATGGAAGGCCCCACAGGTAGTCTGCTACCACCTAGGCTGCAGTCCTACCAGAAGACCTGAAGCAACCCAGGGACAAAAGAGGCAGACTCCACACAGTCACTCAGACCAACTAACACCAGGGATATCTAAATGGCAAAAGGCAAACACAGGACCATAAGCAACAGAAGCCAAAATACATTGGCAACATCAGAACCTGGTTCTCCTATCATGTCCTGAATACAACACACCTGAAAATCAGGAATCTATCCTAAAATCCTATCTCATGAAGATAATAGAGTCCTTTAAGGAGGATATCAATAACTCACTGAAAGAAATACAGGAAAACACAGGTAAACAAGTGAGGGAACTGAATAAAGTGATCCAAGACTTAAAAGGGGAAGTAGACACAATAAAGAAAACACACATGGAGGCAAACCTGGAAATGGAAAACCTAGGAAAGAGGTCAGGAATTACAGATATAAGTATTACCAATAGAATACAAGAGATAGAAGAGAGAATTTCAGATGTAGAATACATCATAGAAGAGATTGACACAACTGTCAAAGAAATTTCAAAACATAAAAAAAAACCTCCTAACCCAAGGCATCCAGGAAATTCAGGACAAAATGAAAAGACCAAATCTAAGAATAATTGGAATAGAGGATAATGAAGATTTCCAGCTCAAAGGACTTGTAAATGTCTTCAACAATATCATAGAAGTAAACTTCCCCAACCTAAAGAAAGAGATAGCCATAAAGGTACAAGAAACCTATAGAACACCAAATAAATGGGACCAGAAAAGAAAACCTCTTGTCACATAATAATCAAAATGTACAGAAATGAAAAAGAATATTAAAAGCTGCAAGTGAAAGGAGAAAAGTAACATAGAAAGATAGACCTATCAGAATTATACCAGACGGATAAAACCAGGGCTTGTCATCCAATGTATACAAAGAACTCAAGAGGTTAGACCCCAGAAAACCAAATAACCCTATCCAAAAATGGGGTACAGAGCTAAACAGAGACTTTTCACCTGAAGGAATTCGGATGGCTGAGAAACACCTTAAAAAATGTTCAACATCATTAGTCATTAGGGAAATGCAAATCAAAACAACCCTGAGATTTCACCTCACACCAATCAGAATGGCTAAGATTAAAAACTCAGAAGACATCAGGTGTTGGCGAGGATGTGGAGAAAGAGGAACACTCCTCCACTGCTGGTGGGAATGCAAGCTGGTACAACCACTCTCGAAATCAGTATGGTGGTTCCTCAGAAAACTGGAAGTGATACTTCTGGAGGACCCAGCCATACCACTCCTGGGAATATACCCAGAAGATTCCCCAGCATGCAATAAGGATACATGCTCCACTATGTTCATAGCAGCCTTATATATAATAGCCAGAAGCTGGAAAGAACCCAGATGTCCCTCAACGGAGGAATGGATACAAAAAATGTGGTATGTATACACAATGGAGTACTATTCAGCCATTAGAAACAATGAATTCATGAAATTCTTAGAGAAATGGATGGAGCTGGAGAATGTCATACTAAGTGAGGTGACCCAGGCTCAAAAGAATACCCATGGTATGCAGTCACTGATAAGTGGATATTAGCCTAGAATATTGGAACACCAAAGACATAAATCACATACCAAGTGAGGTCTGACAAGAAGAAAAGAGTGTACACTGGAGCTAGAATGGACCAAAGCATCATTGTGGGGGAGTACAAGAACAGTGAGGTGGGAGGGAGTGGATGAGGGAGCAGGAGGAGGGAAAAGGGCATATGGGACCCTTGGGGGGTGTGGAACCAGAAAAAGGGAAATGAAGTGTATATATAGAATATATCCAATAAAACAAAGAATTATACCAGACATCTCAACAGAGACTATGAAAGCCAGGAGAGCCTGGTCAGAGGTCATGCAAACCCTAAAAGAACACAAATGCCAGCCCAGACTACTATACCCAGCAAAACTCTCAATCAACATAGATGGAGAAACCAAAATATTGCAGGACAAAACCAAATTCAAAGAGTATCTATCTACCAATCTAGCTCTACAGAGGATCCTAGAAGGAAAACCCCAACACAAGGAGGGTACCTGCACCAAAGAAAGGACAAGATATTAAGCATCTCACAACAAAGCCTAAAGGAGAAAACCACAAGCACATAAAATCACCTACAAAAACAAACATATCAGGAACTAACAGTCATCTCTCTTTAATATCTCTGAATATTAATGGACTCAACCTCACCTATAAAAAGACATAAGCAAACAGACTGGATATGCAAACAAGATCCAGAATATTACTGCATACAAGAAACACACCTCAATAACAAAGACAGATACTATCTCAGTGTAAAAGAATGGAAAAGGTTTTCTAAGCATATGGTCCCAGGAAACAAACAGGAGTTGTCATCTTAATATCCAATAAAATAGACTTTCAACCAAAAGTTATCAACCGTGATGAAAAAAGACACTTCCTATTCATCAGGGGGTAAATCCACCAACATGAACTCTCAATTCAGAACGTCTATGCCCCAAATGCAAGAGCACCCACATTCAGAAAAGAAACCACTAAAGCTCAAAACACACATTGAACCTCACACAATAGTAGTGGGGGACTTCATATCACTCTCACCAATGGACAGGTCATTGAGTCAGAAATTAATAGAGACATAGTGAAACTAAGAGAGGTTATGAACCAAATGGATTTAACAGATATTTATAGAACATTTCACCCTAAAACAAAAGAATACACCTTCTATGCACCTCATGGTACCTTCTCCAATATTGACCATATAATTGGTCACAAAACAACCCTTGACAGATACAAGAGGAGAGAAATAATCCCATGCATCCTATCAGATCACCATGGCCTAAGGCTTTAAGAACAGCAAACACTCCAGAAAGCCCACTTACACATGGAAACTGAACAACTCTTTACTCAATGATAACTTGGTCAGGGAAGAAATAAGAACAAAATTGAAGATTTACAGAATTTAATTAAAATATTGACAAATCATACCCAAACTTATAGGACACAATGAAAGCAGTGATAAGAAGAAAGGTCATAGCACTAAGTGCCCAGGTTGCACCCTAGAAAAAGCAAGATAGTAACCTTCTTCCATCAAGAAATTGGAGAGATCTTACACTAACAACTTAACATTTCCCATTTTCTGGTTCCCTGCCCCCCAAAGGTCTCACATGCCCTTTTCCCTCCCCCTGTTCCCCCATCCACCCCTTCCCACTTCCCTGTCCTGGTATTCCTCTACACTGATGCTTTGAGCCTTTCCAGAACCAGTGTCCTCTCCTTCCTTCTTGTCGGACATCATTTGGTATGTGGATTGTGTCTTTGGTGTCCCAAGATTCTAGGCTAATATCCACTTATCAGTGAGTGCATACCATGGGTATTCTTTTGAGACTGGGTTACCTCACTTAGTATGATGTTCTCCAGCTCCACCCATTTCTCAAAGAATTTCATGAATTCGTTGTTTCTAATGGCTGAATAGTACTCCATTGTGTATATATACCATATTTTTTGTATCCACTCCTCCACTGAGGGACATCTGGGTTCTTTCCAGCTTCTGGCTATTATAAATAAGGCTGCTATGAACATAGTGGAGCATGTATCCTTATTGCATGCTGAGGAATCTTCTGGGTATATGCCCAGGAGTGGCATGGCTGGGTTGGATTTAACATATATATATATATATATATATATATATATATATATATATATATATATAACATTTCATCCTAAAGCAAAAGAATATATCTTTTTCTCAGAATCTCATGATATCTTCTCCAAAATCGACCATATGATTGGTCACAAGACAGACCTCAAAAAATATAAGAAAATCGAAATAATCCCATGCATCCTATCAGATCACTATGTAGTAAAAGTGGTCTTCAATAGCAACACAAACAACAGAAAGCCCGAATACACATGGAAACTGAACAATACTCTACTCAATGACACCTTGGTCAAGGAAGAAATAAAGAAAGAAATCAAAGACTTTTAAAAATTCAATGAAAATGAAGGTACAACTTACCCAAATCTATGGGACACAATGAAAGCAGTTCTAAGAGGAAAATTCATAGCCCTGAGTGCCTCCAAGAAGAAATGGGAGAGAGCATACACTAGCAGCTTAATGGCACACCTGAAAGCCTTCGAACAAAAAAGAGGTTAATTCACCCAGGAGGAATAGAAGACAGGAAATCATCAAACTCAGGGCTGAAATCAATCAAGTAGAAACAAAGAGAATCATACAAAGAATCAAGAAAACCAGCAGCTGATTCTTTGAGAAAATCCACAAGATAGATAAACCCTTAGCCAGACTAACCAAAGGGCACAGAGACAGTATCCAAATTAACAAAATTAAAAATGAAAAGGGAGATATAACAACAGAAACTGAGGAAATTAAAAAAATCATCAGATCTTACTACAAAAGCCTTTACTCAACACAACTGGAGAATCTGGAGGAAATGGACACTTTCCTAGATTGATACCAAATACCAAAATTAAATCAGGATCAAATAGATCAGATAAACAGTCCCATAACCCCAAAAGAAATAGAAAGGGACATAGAAAGTCTTCCAACCAAAAAAAGTGCAGGACCAGATGGTTTTAGTGCAAAATTTTATCAGACCTTCAAAGAAGACCTAACACCAATATTTGTCAAGCTATTCGACAAAGTAGAAACAGAAGGAACACTATCCAACTCGTTCTACAAAGCCACAATTACACTGATATCAAAACCACACCAAGATCCAACAAAGAAAGAGAACTTCAGGCCAATTTCCCTTATGAATATCGATGCAAAAATACTAAATAAAATTCTTGCCAACCGAATCCAAGAACACATCAAAATGATCATCCACCATGATCAAGTAGGCTTCATCCCAGGGATGCAGGGATGGTTCAGTATACTGAAATCCATCAATGCAATCCACTACATAAACAAACTAAAAGAAAAAAACCACACGATCATCTCATTAGATGCTGAGAAAGCACTTGACAAAATTCAGCATCCTTTCATGCTAAAAGTCTTGGAAAGAGCAGGAATTCAAGGCCCATACCTATACATATTAAAAGCAATATACAACAAACCAGTAGCCAACATCAAACTAAATGGAGAGAAACTTGAAGCAATCCCACTAAAATCAGGGACTAGACAAGGCTGCCCCCTCTCTCTCCATATCTTTTCAATATAGTACTTGAAGTTCTAGCAAGAGCAATTAGACAACATAAGGAAGTCAAAGGGATACAAATTGGAAAGGAAGAAGTCAAACTATCATTATTTGCAGATATGATAGTATACTTAAGTGACCCAAAAAACTCTACCAGAGAACTCCTACAGCTGATAAACAACTTCAGCAAAGTGGCTGGTTATAAACTAAACTCAAGCAAATCAGTAGCTTTCCAATACTCAAAGGATAAGCAGGCTGAGAAAGAAGTTAGGGAAATAATACCCTTCACAATAGCCACAAACAGTATGAAGTATCTTGGTGTGACTCTAACTAAAGAAGTGAAAGATCTGTATGACAGGAACTCCAAGTCTTTGAAGAAAGAAATCAAAGAAGACCTCAGAAGATAGAAAAATATTTCACGCTCTTTGATTGACAGGATTAATATAGTAAAAATGGCCATCATGCCGAAAGCAATCTACAGATTCGATGCAATCCCCATCAAAATCCCAAATCAATTCTTCATAGATTTAGAAAGAGCAATTCTCAAATTCATCTGTAATAACAAAAAGCCCAGGATAGCTAAAACTATTCTCAACAATAAAAGGACTTCTGGGGGAATCAATATCCCTGACCTCAAGCAGTACTACAGAGCAAATGTGTTAAAAACTGTATGGTATTGGTACAGTGACAGGCAGGTAGATAAATGGAATAGAATTGAAGACCTGGAAATGAACCCATAGACTTATTGTCACTTGATCTTTGATAAAGGAGCTACAACCATCCAGTGGGAAAAAAAGCCTCTTCAACAAATGGTGCTGGTTCAACTGGAGGTGAGCATGCAAAGAATGTGAATTGATCCACTCTTATTTCCTTGTACTAAGATCAACTCCAAGTGGATCAAGGACCTCCACATAAAACCAGACACACTAAAACTAATAGAAAAGAACCTGGGGAAGACTCTGGAGGACATGGGCACAGGGGGAAAGTTCCTGAACAGAACACCAATAGCTTATGCTCTAAGATCTAGAATTGACAAATGGGACCTCATAAAATTAATACGTTTTTGTAAAGCAAAGGACACAGTCAGAAGGACAAAACAGCGACCCACTAATTGGGAAAAGATCGTCACTAACCCTACATCCTATAGAGGGCTAATTTCGTCACCAACCCTACATCCTATAGAGGGCTAATATACAATATATACCTCAAAAAAAACCTTAAAAAGTTAGACCCCAGACAACCAAATAACCCTATTAAAAATAGGGTACAGAGCTAAACAATGAATTTTCACCTGAAGAAATTCAGATGGCTGAGAATCACCTTAAGAGATGTTCAACATCACTAGTCATCAGGGAAATGCAAATCAAAACAACCCTGAGATTTCACCCCACACCAATCAGGATGGCTAAGATTAAAAACTCAAAAGACAGCAGATGCTGGCAAGGATGAGGAGAAAGAGGAAATACTCCTGCACTGTTGGTGGGTTTGCAAGAAGGTATAACCACTGTGGAAATCAGTCTGGTGGTTCCTAAGAAAATTGGGTATGACACTTCCAGAGGACCCTGTCATACCACTCCTGGGCTTATACACAGAGGATTCCCCTGCATACAATAAAGACACATGCTCCACTATGTTCATAGCAGCCTTATTTATAATAGCCAGAAGTTGGAAGGAGCTCAGATGTCCCTCAAAGGAGGAATGGTTACAGAAA
Organism: Apodemus agrarius; assembly: GCA_964023405.1. Lineage (NCBI taxonomy): Eukaryota > Metazoa > Chordata > Mammalia > Rodentia > Muridae > Apodemus > Apodemus agrarius. Next base: position 149,270,110 of record OZ030010.1, read on the forward strand.
ATGTGGATATTAATGAGCCTAGAAGCTCTGAATACTCAAGGCACAATTAGCAAGTCAAATGATTCCCAAGAAGAAAGAAGGAGAGGACCCTGGGCCTGAAAAGATTGGATCCCGTTTTGTAGGAGAGTACCAGAACAGAGAAATGGTGGTGGGGGGGTGATTGGGGGATAGTTGGGGGTAGAGGACATATGGGACATATAGTGAGGAGGGAAATGGGAAAGGGGAAAGCCTTTGGAATGTAAACAAAGAATATAGAATAAATAATTTAAAAAATCTGCATGGTATTGGTACAGTGACAGGCACAGAGATCAATGGAACAGATTCTCCATGGAAGAATGCAAATTGATCCATTCTTATATCCCTGTACAAAGCTCATGTCCAAGTGAATTAAGGACCTCCATATAAATTCAGACACACTGAAACTAATAGAAAAGAAACTAGGAAAGGGCCTTGAGCACATGGGTACAGGGAAAATTTTCCTGAACTGAACACCAATAGCTTATGTTCCATGATCAAGAATTGACTAATAGGGCCTCATGAAATTACAAAGTTTTTGTAAGGCAAAGGACACTGTCAATAGGACAAAACGTCAACCACCAAATTGGGAAAACATCTTTACCAGTCCTATATCCGATAGAGGGATAATATCCAATATATACAAAGGACTCAAGAAGTTAGACTCCAGAGAGCCAAATAACCCTATTTTAAAAAATTGGGTACAGAGCTAATCAGGGAATTTTCACCTGAGGAATATCAAATGGCTGAGAAGCACCCAAAGAAATGTTCAACATCATTTGTCATCAGGGAAATGCAAATCAAAACAACCCTGAGATTTCACTTCACATCAGTCAGAATGGCTAAGACTAAAAACTCAGGAGACAAGAGGTGCTGGCAAGGATGTGGAGAAAGAGGAACACTCCTCCACTGCTGGTGGGATTGCAAGCTGGTACAACCACTCTGGAAATCAGTCTGGCAGTTCCTCAGAAAACTGGGCATGATACTACTGGAGGGCACAGTTATACCACTCTTGGGCATATACCCAGAGGATTCACCAGCATGTAATAAGCACACATGCTCCAGTATGTTCATAGCAGCCCTATTTATAATAGCTAGAAGCTCAAAAGAACTCAGATGTCCTTAAATGGAGAAATAGATATAGAAAATGTGGTACATTTACACAATGGAATACTACTCAGCTATTGAAAACAATGAATTCATGTAATTCTTAGGTAAATGGATAGAAATGGAAAATATCATCCTGAGTGAAGTGACCCAATTACAAAAGAACACACATGGTATGTACTCAGAATACTCAAGACACAATTCACAAATCAAATGATGCCCAAGAAGACGGAAGGAGAGGCCCCTGGTCCTGGAAAGGCTCCATTCAGTAGTGTAGGGGAATTCCAGGACAGGGAAATGGGAGGGGGTTGATTGGGGGAATTTGGGGAGGGAAGAGGGGTTATGGGACTTTCAGGGAGTGGGGAACAGGGAAAGGGGAAATCATCTGAAATGTATATAAAGAATATATCTAATAAAAAAGTCTATACTTAACAATACTGGAAAGTCTAGAAGAAAAGGATAGTTTTCTAGACAAATACCACATGCCAAAGTTAAATCAAGAGTAGGTAAACTAAACAGGCCCATATCCCACAAGGAAATAGAAGGTAGAAATTCCAACCAAAGATAGAAAGAAAGAAAGAAAGGAAGGAAGGAAGGAAGGAAGGAAGGAAGGAAGGAAGAGAAAAAGAAAAAGAAAAACAAAAAGAAAAAGAAAAACAAAAAGGCAGCCCAGGACTAGAAGGATTTAGTGCAGACTTGTATCAGACCTTCAAAAAAGACCTTCAAATTATTCCATAAAATAGAAAAAGAAGGAACTCTACCTAACTCGTTCTATGAAGCCACAATTGCTCTGATACCTACATTGCAAAAGGACTCAAGCAAAAAAGAAAACTTCAGACCAATCTTGCTCATGATTATTGATGCAAAAATACTCAATAAAATTTTTGCAAACTGAATCCAAGAGCACATCAAAACCATCATTCACCATGATCAAGTTGGCTTCATTCCTAGGGATGCAAGGTTGTTTTAATATACAAAAACCCATTAGCATAATCTACTATATATACAAACTCAAAAAAAATCACACAATCTCCTTAGATGCAAAAAAAGTATTCAACAAAATATAACACCCCTTCATGTTAGAACTATTGGACAGATCAGGAATTCAAGGCCCATACCTAAACATCATAAAGGCAATTTTCCACAAACCAACAGCAAATATCAAATTAAATACAGACATACTTGAAATAATCCCCCCTGAAATCGGGGACATGAACAGGATGCCCACTCTCCCCATATCTATTCAGTATAGTACTCTAAGTGATAGCTAGAATAATAAGACAACAAATAGAGATCAAGGTGATATAAATTAGCAAAGAAGAAATAAATGTACCTCTGTTTGCAGATGATATGATAGTATACATAAGCGACCCCAAAAATTCTACCAGAGAACTTCTCCAGCTGATAAACAACTTCAGCAAAGTGGCCTTGTATAAAATTAACTTAAATAAATCAGTAGCCTTCTTTTATACAAATTACAAACAGGTTGAGAAAAAATTAGGGAAATAACTTCCTTTACAATAGTCACAAATAATATAAAATATCTTGGGATAACTCTAATTGAACAAGTGAAAAACCTGTGTGACAATAACTTCATGACTTTCAAGAAAGTAATAGAAAAAGATCCCAGAAAATGGAGAGATCTCCCATGCTCATGGATTGGCAGAATTATCATAGTAAAAAAAATGACCATCCTACCTAAGGCAATCTATAGATTCAATGCAATCCCCATCAAAATCCCAACACAATTCTTCAAAGACATCAAAAAAGCGATTCTCAAATTCATCTGGCAAGGCAAAAAAATCACAGAATAGCAAAAATTCTTTTTTTTGATTTATTAGATATTTTCTTTATTTACATTTCGACTGTTATCCCATTTCCAGGTTTCCTACTCTGAAAACAATTCTTAACAATAAAAGTATAGCTGGGGGAATCACCATCCCTGACCTCAAACTTTACTACAGAGCAACAGTGATAAAAACTGCATGGTATTGGTTCAGAGACAGACATGTTGATCAGTGGAATAGAATTGAAGACCCAGAAATAAAACCACACACTTAAGGTTACTTGATCTTTGACAAATAAACCAAAACTATACAATGGAAAAAAGAAATCATCTTCAATAAATGATGCTGGTGTAGCTGGCTGTCTGTATGTAGAGAAATGAAAATCGACCCATATTTGTCATCTTGCACAATGCTCAAGTCCAAGTGAATCAAGGACATCAATATAAAACTAGATACACTGAATCTAATTGAAGAAAAGGTGGGAAAGAGCCGTGAACTCATTGGCACATAAGGACATTTCCTATACAGAACTCCAATGGTGTTGGATGCACTGGACTTAGAGTTCCAGACAGTTGTGAGCCACTGTGTGGGGGCTAGAAATCGAACCTGGTACTTTGCAAGAACAGCAGGTGCTCTTAACTGTGGAGCCATCTTTTTATCCAGCAGAAGTCCGCTGTTTTTCTGGAATTCCTCAGTCTTAGACATACTTGGATCCACTGGCCCAGTGCTATTTATGACTTAATCTGTGGTGTTTTGTAGATTCTTTCTGGGGCTGTCACTCAGTCTTTGTGAGAGTATGGAGGGCCCACCTACTTGTGCTTGTCGTTGGTCTCAGGGTCATCTCTTGTTTTAGTCAATGTTCTATTGCTGTAAAGAGACACCATGACCATGCCAACTTTCACAAAGGAAAACATTCAATTGGTAGCTTGCTTACAGTTTCAGAGGGTAGTCCATTATCATCATGGTGGGGAATGTGGAAGCATATATGGCAGGCATGGCACTGGAAGAGTGTCTGAGAGCTACATCCTGATCCACAGGCAGGCAGAGACCCAGTGCCTGGCATGGACCTTTTAGATCTCAATGCCCACCTTCAATGACACATTTCCTCCAATAGATATCCAAGAGACATACCTAGTCCAGTAAGACCACATCTCTGAATCAGTCTACCAATTGATGACCAAGAATATAAATATGTGGGCCTATTACCCTATTCTTATTGAAACATATCTTTTTTTTACACTCTTTCTCTGTACCACATTCACATTCACCATATGCTTCTTTTATTTCTGCTTTGTCACTGTTACAAAAAGTGGTAATCATGGTTCTTTCTTCAGGCATCATTAGAGAATCTCAGCTTTGGACTCCTTTCTCATAGTTCTTTTTCCTTCTCTACATATAGGTTTCTTCTGCATCTCTTCACCTATTCATGTTGTGCCCATCAGAATCTGTTTCTCTTCAGCTTGCTGGTTTTTTTTTCAGTTTTAGAGTACTCTCAACTAGTTGGGTGTCATAGTTCTCTTCTCCCTCACAATATGCAGACTATGCATCTGATTATAATACGTATGCACTCTCTATTTGGTTAATCTTTAATGTCAATATCATTAGGCCCATTTCATCTTGATTGATTGACTCACAGAATCATCTTTCAGCTGCCAGAATTTTAGAAGCAGAGTCACGGAAGAAGGGTGGATATGCACAATATGAACAATACATGCATCCTTAACACCCATTTTCACTCTGGCAGTCCAACCCTGGGCTTGATGCAGGAACTTCTATTCCAGACCATTTATTATTTATTATGGAATGACCCTGTAGAGTTATCCAGAGAAGGCAGGCAGGGAACACCAATACACTAAGATTGTCTAGCAGAATGATTTCAGATGAATACACTTCTTTTCAAGTAGCCTTAATTATTTTTGTGTCCAATCAATTCATGTGTACTCTCGCAATTACCTTTGCATCCTTGAAAGATCCTTACAGATAGCCTTTAAATCAGGCTTCTATTTTTCCTTCCTTTTTAAAAATCTTGTCTTTTTGTTAGCTTGTCTTTTACTTCATTCACTGAGGAATCCTAGTTTGTACTCTACTCAGATCTGCTAAGTCAGTTGTGATTCATTCATCTGCTATTTAGCATGTAAATTTTAGTTCTGTTTCCTCTCCAGTTCTAATATTTTCTCTCAAATTCTGCCATTCCCATGTATTTAAATAGAACTTTTAGGAGGTTAATTGGGAAAGTTTTCTGGAGGATATGAAGTCATATGTGAGTGTATATGTCTCCTGTTTTATTCCTTAATCATAATCATGCACATCTGCCTGTTTGTCTCATTCACCCAATAAGCTTCTGCTTCCAAGTCACTCTCCCTAATACTCTCCCAAATTTACTTGCCTCATTAGCCTCTCTTACTCTTCTGTGCTTTTAACTTTAGACCTTCAGGTCACAAGAAAGAAAGTTTGGACTCTTATCATTCAAGCAATTTATACTGCTTTATATTCTGGTGCAAAAGCTATTATAAAGATAAGCCCAGATCAAGGAAATACACAGTCATACTTTGCATGACCAATGCAAGAAATGAGGCAAGAGTAAAATCTACAAGGAAATATACAGATTTCTTACTCAAGAAGGTACAGTGAGTTAATGATAAGGAAAGCCCACAGTTCTAAACTCATGGTAATTGTGGATAAGACATAAAAGTTCAATTGAAAAAGGGATAATGATGACAAAAGAAGATTATCAAGAAGAACAGGTATTTATCTCCATGCTAAAGTATCAGGCTTATTGTTCTAAAAGGAAACTGTGGTAGATAGCCATTTAATCTCCTGGAAGGCAGAGCATTCCAAAAAATAGATTTTGTAAAATGCTGGTCGTAGGCTACACACCAAAATCTTACAAAAATAGTGATGGGGGAAAAAAGGAAACACTGACAAGTCAGAAACTCTGTCAGGGTCTTTGGCTCTGACTAGGTACAGGCTTATGGGGTGAGGATACAGATACATCCTGGCCTCATAAGTTAGAGATTTTACCCAGTAGGGGGCTCTGAGTAGACCTCCCAAATGCCAAAGGCAATTTCTATAAAATGAATTTGAATCTAACAACTGGCTGATATTTGGAAGTCTAGTTAGGAGTAGAAAATGCTGACTGATTGATTTCCTTCTACCAAGATTCTACCTTAGAAAGAAGCGAAACTGGACGAGGTGACTAATATTTTTTTAGAAAATGCTTCTTGTCACTTTTTAATGTTTGAAAACTGTTTTGTCAACCTAGATAATCATGGGACTTTTTAAAAGATCAGTTTGCTAAACAAACTGAAAGTGGGTCTGATGATTATTGTTATACTATGAAAAGTTAGAAAGTGTAAGTGTGGAAAGTAGAGGAAGTTAATACGTATTATATGAGATGGCATACTAAATAGGAGAATTGGCTTTGGTGTCATGTTTCTAAAACGCTGCTTTGTGCCCTGGGATAAGGTGCTCAATCTGTCTTTACCTCTATGTTTTCAATTGTAGAATAGGTCTGGGTATGTTGTTCCCACTAAAAGCACTTTTGACAATGCTGTTGCTTGAATATGAAATGTCCTTTATAGGTTTGTGTGTTTGAAAACTTGGTTCCCAGTTGGTTGCACTATTTGAGAAAGCTATGGGGCCTTCAGGAAGTAGAGCCTTACTATAGAGAGTATGTCACTGGCAGAGGCTTTGAAGATTTACAAACAACCTCTATTTCTTGTTTACTGTTTCCTGAGTGCAGATGCAAATTGATTATCCAACTTCCTGTTCCTGCAGCTGAGTATTCTCTGCATGCCAACATGCCTTCTCACCATGATGGACTGTATAAATCTAAAACTATGAATTGCAACCAGGACACAGGTGGAGAGGCCCAGGTAGACAGACTCCATCCGGGGCTACCGTTGCGGGGGGGATCTGCTAGGCTCTTGCTGCCAGGCAGGCCCAGCTCTGCCAAGGCTCTGCGGGACTTCCCCGCACCCTCAGTCCTTGCACAGAGGCAGTGGGTGGCAGCCAGCTCGCGGTCCCCTGGAACAGCAGTAGCAGCGGGCCTCCATATTGCAAACAGGACACAGCTGGAGAGGCCCAGGTAGACAGACTCCAGCTGGGGCTACCATCACAGTGGGATCTGCAAGGCTCTCGCCGCCAGGCAGGCCCAGCGCCGACAAGGCTCTGCAGGACTTCCCCGCACCCTCAGGCCTTGCACTGAGGCAGCAGGTGGCAGCCAGCTCATGAACCCTTAGAGCAGCAGTCATGCATAATCACCAGTAGAGAAACAACAGGTGAGCCCAGCCTCATGGGAGATTCAAACACCAGCCAGTGACAAGGCCAACTAACACCAGAAATAACCAGATGGCAAAAGGAAAACTAAAGAACGTTACTAACAGAAATCAAGGCAACATGACAGCATCTGAACCCAGTTTGCCAACAACAGGAAGCCCTGGATACCCCAGAACACCAGAAAAACAAGACTTGGATATAAAATCACTGGTCAGGATGATGGTAGCTGAACACATAGAAAAATCTCATAAAGAAATAGAGGAGAAAATGGATCAAAAGTTAGAAGCCTTTACAAGGCAAATACAAAAATCACTTCAAGAAATTCAGGAGAAGATGGATCAAAAAGAAGAAGACAATAAGGAGGAAAGACAAAAATCACTTAAAGAAATACAGAAGAACGTGGGCCAACAAGTAGAAGCTATGAAAGAGGAAACACAAAAATCTTTTAAAGAAATACATGAAAACATAGTCAAGCAAGCGAAAGATCTGAGCATATCCATCCAGGTTCTAAAAACAGAAGTAGAAACAACTAATAAATCGCAGAGGGAGACAACATTGGAGATAGAAAACCTTGGGAAGAAATCAGGGGCCATAGATGCAAATATCAACAATAGAATACAAGAGATAGAAGACAGAATCTCAGAAACCAAAGATACCATAGGAACCATTGATTCAACAGTCAAAGAAAATACTAAATGCAAAAAGGTTGTAACCCAAAACATCCAGGAAATCCAGGACACAATGAGAAGACCAAACCTAAGGATTATAGGTATAGATGAGAGTGAAGATTTACAAGTTAAAGGGCCAGCAAATATCTTCTACAAAATTATGGAAGAAAACTTCCCCAACCTAAAGAGAGAGATGCCCATGAATATACAAGAAGCCTATAGAACCCCAAACAGACTGGACCAGAACAGAAATACATCCCATCACATAATAATCAAAACTCCAAATGTACTAAACAAAGAAAGAATATTAAAGGCAGCAAGAGAAAAAGGCCAAGTAACATATAAAGTAAGACCTATCAGAATAACACCAGACTTCTCACCTGAGACCATGAAAGCTAGAAGATCCTGGGCAGATATCATGCAAACTCTAAGAGAACACAAACTTCAGCCAAAACTACTTTACCCAGCAAAACTCTCAATCGCCATAGATGGAGACATCAAGGTATTCCATGACAAAACCAAATTTGCACGATATCTTTCCACAAATCCAGCCCTACAAAGGATAATAGGGGGAAAACACCAAGACAAGGACGGAAACTACACCCGGGAAGAAGCAAGATAGAAACCTCCTCTCATCAAACCCAAAAGAAGATATCCTCTCGAATATAATAAATAAATAAATAAATAAATAAATAAATAAATAAATATAATTTCAAAAATGTCTGGAGGTAATAATTACTATTCCTTAATATCTCTTAACATCAATGGACTCAATTCCCCAATAAAAAGACATAGATTAACAGACTGGATACGGAAACAGGACCCTACATTTTGCTGCATACAGGAAACACATCTCAGTGTTAAAGACAAACACTGCCTTAGAGTAAAAGGCTGGAAGACAATTTTACAAGCAAATGGTCTCAGGAAACAAGCTGGAGTAGCCATTCTAATATCAGATAAAATTGACTTCCAACCTAAAGTCATCAAAAGAGACTCAGAAGGTCACTTCTTGCTGGCCAAAAAGAAAATCCACCAGCTGGGCATGGTGGCGCACGCCTTTAATCCCAGCACTTGGGAGGCAGAGGCAGGCGGATTTCTGAGTTCGAGTCCAGCCTGGTCTACAGAGTGAGATCCAGGACAGCCAGGACTACACAGAAAAACCCTGTCTCAAAAAAAAAATCCACCAAGAGCTCTCAATACTGAACATCTATGCTCCAAATGCAAGGGCACCCTCATTCGTAAAAGAAACCTTACTAAAGCTTAAAGCACACATTACACCTAACACAATAATTGTGGGTGACTTCAATACTCCACTCTCCTCAATGGACCGATCAGGAGAGCAGAAACTAAACAGGGACACAGTGAAACTAATTGAAACTTTGAACCAATTGGATTTAACATATATATATAACATTTCATCCTAAAGCTAAAGAATATACCTTTTTCTCAGCACCGCATGGTACCTTCTACAAAATTGATCATATAATTGGTCACAAGACATATGTCAACAAATGCAAGAAGATCAAACTAATCCCATGCTTCCTATCAGATCACCATGGAGTAAGAGTGGTCTTCAATAGCAACAAAAACAACAGAAAGCCCACATACACACGGAAACTGAACAATACTCTACTCAATGACACCTTGGTCAAGGAAGAAATAAAAAAATAAATCAAAGACTTTTTAGAATTCAATGAAATTGAAGGTACAACCTACCCAAATCTATGGGACACAATGAAAGCAGTGCTAAGAGGAAAACTCATAGCTCTAAGTGCATCCAAAAAGAAACTGGAGAGAGCATACACTAGCAACTTAACAGCACACCTTAAAGCCCTGGAAGAAAAGGAAGTTAATTCACCCAGGAGGAGTAGAAGACAAGAAATCATCAAACTCAGGGCTGAAATCAATCAAGTAGAAACAAAGCAAACCATACAAAGAATCAACAAGACCAGGAGCTGGTTCTTTGAGAAAATCAACAAGATAGATAAACCCTTAGCCAAACTAACCAAATGACACAGAGACAGTATACAAATTAACAAAATTAGAAATGAAAAGGGAGACATAACAACAGAAACTGAGGAAATTCAAAAGATCATCAGATCCTACTACAAAGGTCTATACTCAAAGCAACTGGAGAATCTGGAGGAAATGGACAATTTCCTAGACAGATACCAAATACCAAAATTAAATCAGAATCAAGTAGATCAGCTAAATAGTCCCATAACCCCTAAAGAAATAGAAGGGGTTATAGAAAGCCTCCCAACCAAAAAAAAGTACGGGACCAGATGGTTTTAGTGCAGAATTCTACCAGACCTTCAAAGAAGACTTAACACCAATACTTTTCAAACTATTCCACAAAATAGAGACAGAAGGGACACTGCCCAACTCATTCCTCAAAGCCACAATTACGTTAATACCTAAACCATAAAAAGATCCAACAAAGAAAGACAACTACAGGCCAATTTCTCTTATGAATATTGATGGAAAAATACTAAATAAAATTCTTGCCAACCGAATCCAAGAGCACATCAAAACAATCATTCACCATGATCAAGTAGGCTTCATCCCAGGGATGCAAGGATGGTTCAATATACAGAAATCCATCAATGTAATCCACTACATAAACACACTAAAAGAAAAAAAAACCACATGGTCATCTGATTAGATGCTGAAAAAGCATTCGACAAAATTCAGCACACTTTCATGCTAAAAGTCTTGGAAAGAGCATGAATTCAAGGCCCATACCTAAACATAGTAAAAGCAATATACAGCAAACCAGTAGCCAACATCAAAATAAATGGAGAGAAACTTGAAGCAATCCCAGTAAAATCAGGGACTAGACAAGGCTGCCCTCTCTCTCCATATCTTTTCAATATAGTACTTGAAGTTCTAGCGAGAGCAAGTAGACAACATAAGGAAGTCAAAGGGATACAAATTGGAAAGGAAGAAGTCAAACTATCATTATTTGCAGATGATATGGTAGTTTACTTAAGTGACCCAAAAAACTCCACCAGAGAACTTCTACAGCTGATACACAACTTCAGCAACGTGGCTCGTCATAAAATTAACTCAAGAAAATCAGTAGCCTTCTTCTACTCAAAGGATAAGTAGGCTGAGAAAGAAGTTAGGGAAATAACACCCTTCACAATAGCCACAAACAACATAAAGTACCTCAGTGTAACTCTAACCAAACAAGCGAAAGATCTGTATGACAGGAATTTCAAGTCCTTGAAGAAAGAAATCGATGAAGACCTTAGAAGATAGAAAAATATTTCTTGCTCCTGGATTGGCTGGATCAATATAGTAAAAATGGCCATCTTGCCAAAAGCAATCTACAGATTCAATGCGATCCCCATCAAAATCCCAACTCAATTCTTCACAGATCTAGAAAGAGCAATTCTCAAATTCATCTAGAGCAACAAAAAACCCAGGATAGCTAAAACTATTCTCAACAATAAAAGGACTTCTGGGGGAATCAATATCCCTGACCTTAAGCAGTACTACAGAGCAATTGTGTTAAAAACTGCATGGTATTGGTACAGCAACAGGCAAGCAGGTCAATGGAATAGGATTGAAGACACAGAAATGAACCCACAGACTTGTGGTCACTTGATATTTGATAAAGGAGCCACAACCATCCAGTGGAATAAAGATAGCCTTTTCACCAAATGGTGCTGGTTCAACTGGAGGGCAACATGCAGAAGAATGCAAATTGACCCACTCTTATCTCCTTGCACTAAGATCAACTCCAAGTGGATCAAGGACCTCCACATAAAACCAGACACACTGAAACTATTAGAAAAGAAACTTGGGAAGACCCTGGAGGACATGGGCACAGGGGGAAAGTTCCTGAACAGAACACCAATAGCTTATGCACTAAGATCAAGAATCGACAAATGGGACCTCATAAAATTACAAAGTTTCTGCAAAGCAAAGGACACTGTCAGAAGGACAAAACGGCAACCAACAAAGTGGGAAAAGATCTTCACCAACCCCACATCCGACAGAGGGCTAATATCCAATATATAGAAAGAACTCAAGAAGTTAGACCCCAAAGAACCAAATAACCCTATCAAAAAATGGGGCACAGAGCTAAATAAAGAATTTTCACCAGAAGAAATTCAGATGGCCGAGAAACACCTTAAAAGATGTTCAACATCATTAGTCATCAGGGAAATGCAAATCAAAACAACCCTGAGATTCCACCTCACACCAGTCAGAATGGCTAAGATTAAAAACTCAAGAGAGGCGGTGGGGAAGCCGGAGGGTCACCCAGCGTCCCAGGTGCTCAGAACCATCCGGCGGCGGCGGCAGAACCAGGTACCCGACACAGCCCGAGCTTAAGACCTTCGGGGACTCAGGCCTGGAGTGGGAATTGGGCACAGAATAGCGGGTGCACTCTGCACTCGCGCGCGGGGCGGACCCCGAGCTCCCTGCAGGCAGCTGCCATATTGCCTGCAGCTTCCCGCCCAGCTGGCGGTGGGGAAACCGGAGGGTCACCCAGCGTCCCAGGTGCTCAGAACCATCCGGCGGCGGCGGCAGAACCAGGTACCCGACACAGCCCGAGCTTAAGACCTTCGGGGACTCAGGCCTGGAGTGGGAATTGGGCACAGAATAGCGGGTGCACTCTGCACTCGCGCGCGGGGCGGACCCCGAGCTCCCTGCAGGCAGCTGCCATATTGCCTGCAGCTTCCCGCCCAGCTGGCGGTGGGGAAGCCGGAGGGTCACCCAGCGTCCCAGGTGCTCAGAACCATCCGGCGGCGGCGGCAGAACCAGGTACCCGACACAGCCCGAGCTTAAGACCTTCGGGGACTCAGGCCTGGAGTGGGAATTGGGCACAGAATAGCGGGTGCACTCTGCACTCGCGCGCGGGGCGGACCCCGAGCTCCCTGCAGGCAGCTGCCATATTGCCTGCAGCTTCCCGCCCAGCTGGCGGTGGGGAAGCCGGAGGGTCACCCAGCGTCCCAGGTGCTCAGAACCATCCGGCGGCGGAGGCAGAACCAGGTACCCGACACAGCCCGAGCTTAAGACCTTCGGGGACTCAGGCCTGGAGTGGGAATTGGGCACAGAATAGCGGGTGCACTCTGCACTCGCGCGCGGGACGGACCCCGAGCTCCCTGCAGGCAGCTGCCATATTGCCTGCAGCTTCCCGTCCAGCTGGTGGTGAGGAAGCCAGAGTCAGCCAGTGTGCCAGGTACCCAGACCCAGCCGGAGGCCGAACCAGCCTCCCATCCAGCCAGTGGCAGGGAAGCTGGAAACCGGACCCAGCCAGCTTCCCAGCAGCTTGGGACCAGCAGGCGGAACCAGATAACTGAGATATCCCAACTTTAAGACCCCTGGGGAAACAGGATATCAGACAGCGAACCCTGAGCAGGAGCAGTGCAGAGCAGCCGCCCAACAGGCGGAACCAAATACCTGGGATATCCTGAGGTTAAGACCTCGGGGGACTCAGGCCACCTGTCAGCAATCTGTGAGCAAGAGCCCCGCAGGACAGTGATTCAGGTATCCCAGTCACTGGGAAATAGCCTTACAACCCCACAGGAGGGTCAAGCACCAGCTAGTATCTACAGGACCAACTAACACCAGAGTTAACCAGATGGCAAAAGGCAAACGTAAGATCGCTACTAACAAAAATCAAGGCAATATGGCGGCATCCGAACCCAGTTCCCCAACAGCAATAAATATTGGATACCCCGAAACACCAGAAAAACAAGACTCAGATCTAAAATCACTGGTCAGGATGCTGATAGAGGAACACTTAGATAAATCTCTTAAAGTAATACATGAGAAAATAGATCAAAAGCTAGAAGCCATTGCAAGACAAACACAATTAAATCCCAGATATCTCAACACACCAGAAAAACAAGACTCAGATCTAAAATCACTGGTAAAGATGCAGATTGAGGATCACTTAGATAAATTTCTTAAAGTAATAGAGGAGAAAATAGATCAAAAACTAGAAGCCCATACAAGGCAGACACAAAAATCACTTAAAGAAATCCAGGAGAATATAGAGCAAAAAGTGAATCCCAATAAGGGGGAGAAACAAAAATCACCCAAAGAAATACAAGAGAACATGGGTCAACGAGTAGAAGTCATAAAGGAGGAAACACAAAAATCCCTTAAAGAATTACAGGAAAACACAAACAAGCAACTGAAAGATCTGAGCAAAACCATACAAAATCTAAAAACAGAAGTAGAAACAACTAAGCAATCGCAAAGGGAGACAATGTTGGAAATAGAAAACCTTGGGAAGAAATCAGGAGTCATAGATGCAAATATCAACAATAGAATACAAGAGATAGAAGACAGAATCTCAGATGCTGAAGATACCATAGGAACCATGGATTCAACAATTAAAGAAAATGCAAAATGCAAAAAGCTGGTAACCCAAAACATTCAGGAAATCCAGGACACAATGAGAAGACCAAACCTAAGGATTATAGGGATAGATGAGAATGAAGATCTACAACTTAAAGGGCCAGCAAATATCTTCTACAAAATTATGGAAGAAAATTTCCCCAACCTAAAGAGAGAGATGCCCATGAATATACAAGAAGCCTATAGAACCCCAAATAGACTGGACCAGAACAGAAATACTTCCCGTCACATAATAGTCAAAACCCCAAATGTACTAAACAAAGAAAGAATATTAAAGGCAGTAAGAGAAAAAGGACAAGTAACATATAAAGGAAGACCTATCAGAATTACACCAGACTTCTCACCTGAGACCATGAAAGCTAGAAGATCCTGGGCAGACCTTATGCAGACCCTAAGAGAACACAAACTTCAGCCAAGACTACTATACCCAGCGAAACTCTCAATTGCCATAGATGGGGAAACCAAGATATTCCACGACAAAACCAAATTTGCAAGATACTTATCTACAAACCCAGCCCTACAAAGGATAATAGGGGAAAAATACCAACACAAGGGGGGAAACAACACCCCAGAAGAAACAAGATAGAAACCCCATCTCATCCAACCCAAAAGAAGAGAACCACTCAAATACAAATAATAATAACAATTCCCAAAATGTCAGGAAGTAATAATTACTATTCCTTAATATCTCTTAATATCAATGGACTCAATTCCCCAATCAAAAGACACAGACTAACAGACTGGATACGGAAACAGGACCCTACATTTTGCTGCATACAGGAAACACATCTCAGTGTCAAAGACAAACACCTCCTTAGAGTAAAAGGCTGGAAGACAGTTCTACAAGCAAATGGTCCCAGGAAACAAGCTGGAGTAGCCATTCTAATATCAGATAAAATCGACTTTCAACCTAAAGTCATCAAAAGAGACACAGAAGGTCACTTCCTGCTTGTCAAAGGGAAAATCCACCAAGAAGAATTCTCAATACTGAACATCTATGCACCAAATGCAAGGGCACCCTCATTCGTAAAAGAAACTTTACTAAAGCTTAAAGCACACATCGCACCTAACACAATGATTGTAGGTGACTTCAACACTCCACTCTCCTCAATGGACCGATCAGGAAAGCAGAAACTAAACAGGGACACAGTGAAACTAATTGAAGCTTTGGACCAATTGGATTTAACAGATATATATAGAACATTCCATCCTAAAACAAAAGAGTATACCTTTTTCTCAGCACCGCACGGTACCTTCTCAAAAATTGATCATATAATTGGTCACAAGACAGACCTCAACAAATACAAGAAGACCGAACTAATCCCATGTCTCCTATCGGATCACTATGGAGTAAAAGTGGTCTTCAATAGCAAGAAGAACTACAGAAAGCCCACATACACATGGAAACTGAACAATACTCTACTCAATGACACCCTGGTCAAGGAAGAAATAAAGAAAGAAATCAAAGACTTTTTAGACTTCAATGAAAATGAAGGTACGACCTACCCAAATCTCTGGGATACAATGAAAGCAGTGCTAAGAGGAAAACTCATAGCCCTGAGTGCCTCCAAAAAGAAACTGGAAAGAGCATACACTAGCAACTTAACAGCACACCTGAAGGCGCTGGAACAAAAAGAAGCTAACTCACCCAGGAGGAGTAGAAGAGAGGAAATCATCAAACTAAGGGCTGAAATCAATCAAGCAGAAACAAAGAGAACCATACAAAGAATCAACAAAACCAAGAGCTGGTTCTTCGAGAAAATCAACAAGATAGATAAGCCCTTAGCTAGACTAACCAAAGGGCACAGAGATAGTATCCAAATTAACAAAATTAAAAATGAAAAGGGGGATATAACAACAGAAACAGAGGAAATTCAAAAGATCATCAGATCCTACTACAAAGGCCTATACTCAAAACAACTGGAGAATCTGGAGGAAATGGACAATTTCCTAGACAGATACCAAATACCAAAATTAAATCAGCATCAAGTAGACCAGCTAAACAGTCCCATAACCCTTAAAGAAATAGAAGGGGTTATAGAAAGCCTCCCAACCAAAAAAAGTACGGGACCAGATGGTTTTAGTGCAGAATTCTACCAGACCTTCAAAGAAGACTTAACACCAATACTCTTCAAACTATTCCACAAAATAGAGACAGAAGGGACACTGCCCAACTCATTCTTCGAAACCACAATTACGCTGATACCTAAACCACAAAAAGATCCAACAAAGAAAGAGAACTACAGGCCAATTTCTCTTATGAATATAGATGCAAAAATACTAAATAAAATCCTTGCCAACCGAATCCAAGAGCATATCAAAACGATCATTCACCATGATCAAGTAGGCTTCATTCCAGGAATGCAGGGATGGTTCAATATACGGAAATCCATCAATGTAATCCACTACATAAACAAACTAAAAGAAAAAAACCACATGGTCATCTCATTAGATGCTGAAAAAGCATTTGACAAAATTCAGCATCCTTTCATGCTAAAAGTCTTGGAAAGAGCAGGAATTCAAGGCCCATATCTAAACATAGTAAAAGCAATCTACAGCAAACCAGTAGCCAACATCAAAATAAATGGAGAGAAACTTGA